>CAJNJA010016738.1:0-11239 GCA_905231915.1 Symbiodinium necroappetens | reverse complement strand
CGCACACGGACCTCAGGCCAAACGGAACCGGTATCAAGATGCAAAAGCTGTTCAAAGACCTCCAAAGTAGTCTGAATGAAGTGGAAATGGTGGATAATGTTCTGGATGGGCTGGAAGGAATATGTGATGTCAAGAGAAGCTACCGAAGGCTTTTCGAGGAAAAAGCTAAGGAAGAGCCCAGCAGATTAGCGGTAGCAACTTTGCTGAAGCGAGCCCGCCAAAGAACCGTCACTCTTGCGGATAGTGAAAGTAATCCAGTGCAAAGCAGGACACTGCAGAAGCTGCAGAAGAAAAGAGAGGACGAGAAGGAAGAAGAAAAGGCAGTGCCGATGCCAAAGAGTGTTCCGGATGTTTTGAAGAGAAAGGAAAATTTGGATAGAGCAGCAAGCAGCAAGGACAAAGTGAACGTCGGTGGAATGAAGCCGGCAGAACCAGCCGGTCTCCCGCCTAAGAAGAAGCAGCGCGCGAAGAGTCCGAATGGGACGAAGGTACGCCTAAGCGGCGTTGGTGGCTGGCATAGGGACTACGAGCGACAGTGTTGTTTCTGCGGCCAGACCGGACATTCGATATTTGTGGAAGAATCCCTAGCAACCAAGAAAGGCCAAGCAGGGGCACGCCCTTGTTCTGCCAACTCTGCCATAAGCAGAGGCCCAAAGCAAGTGAACCCCGAATGGGGAACGCACACCGAAAGCAGGTGTTGGTATGGTCCAGGGTCGCAGCAGCAAACGCCGCCAAAACGGCAGAAGGTTGAAGAAAATAAACTTGTTGCTGTTGATGATGAAGACGAAGAAGAAAAGAAGAGTGGAGAGCAGGATGAAAGCAAGCCGGTGCGCCAGAAGGAAGAGAAGGAAGAGGAAAGCAAGCCGGTGCACAAGAAGGAAGAGAAGGAGGAAAAGAAGCATGAAAAGAAAGAGGAGAAGGACAAGGAGAAGCGAAAGGACAAGAGGAACAAGAAGGAGAAGAAAAGATCCGAAAGCAAAAGCAAGAAAGAGAAGAAGAAGGGGAGAAAAGACATGGTCGATGAGCGCTCCCTTTGAAAACGTTTGGAGTTGAAAATATCTCTGAACGGACTTCAGCACCATGGATGGAAAGTGTTTCAGAGCACGCAACCGAAGTTGCAAAAGAGAGTTGGCCCAGCCAACGCAGCAAAGTGCCAAAGGACCGGGACAGTAAGTCTAAGTCTAAGTCCGAAAGCCGTTTCACCAAAGTGCAAAAGCACTACCAGCACAACGGACACGCAAAAGTTCGTGTGCAAGTTTCTGAGTTTATAGTAGTGTCTATAGTCCAATTAAACTGTAGTTGCAATTATGGTTTTCAACGGCAAGGAGTATATGCGAGAAGGGTGAAGAAACTTGGAAGCATGGAACCACGACAAGCCGAAGCGCTTAGTCGCAAAGCGCAAGGACGCAGCACCGCTGCACCCGCAAAAGGAAGGCCAGTGCAAAGTGAGATGGAAATCCAAAGGATAATCCAAAGCACGATGGGTTTCTATGTACGAATCTACTTGTTTTCAGGACCAACGACCTTCACAACGGCGAGTTCTACACCTACAACCAAAGTTGGAAGAAAAATGTCAAAGTAAAGAAGACGTTCGAAGTAGCGTGCGAAAACAGAGAGTCGGGAAGCCGACTGAAGGAGGAAGCTCCCAAGTGCAGTGAGAAAGTTTGAGTCGGATAAAAGGTAACACCGTAACAAACATTTCAATTTCCACTGCATGCTGTTTTCCTAGTGTCTCACGTTGTTGACCACAGGTTCTGCACGGCTCAAGCGAATTGAGAAAAGTCGGGATGCGAGTGTTGAAGTGAACTCGTGCTTAAGGTTTGGATTAAAACTTTCAATTGGAGATTGTTGATAGCTCTTCTCGGTGCACGGTGATGATTATTGATGGCCTCCTTCAGATGCTCGTGCAGAACACAGCTCAAAATTATAATTCGCAGCAGTGGGCCGCCGTTTGGGTGGCCAAAATAATGCAACCTTGTATCACCCACCCAACTTCCCTGGAAATATCCCAATTGGGAACTACACACTGAAGATACCACCAATTGCTATGGTTCGCTCGATGATATGGTTTGGCAGCAAACCTTCTACATTGTGAGTTGGTTCATGGAACTCCTTAGGAATGTTTGGCGCAGCTCTGGGGTTAATCTTGCGAAACAATATGAATTGGAAAAGTGGGCAGCTACCTTTGACGTCGCCCACTCTCCTCTTGTACCGTGGGATCAAACATGTGTGCCCCGGCCCCATGGTGGTCGAAGGAAATTTTCGGTTGGGTGCTCCAACCCGACATGGCTATGGTTACGACGGACCTCTTTCAGGTGCTGGCGGAAAAAGCAAATTGCCTCCTGCTTTCTTGCTATGTTGCCTGCCTGCCAGCATGACTTCCTGCTGGATTGTCTCGGGGGCCACGGATGCGTCGTCAGAACTTCAGCACATATTTATGAGGATCTGTCGTGCTTTCATTTCTGTTGGTGAGATCCGTTTGTATTGACATGGCCAGCACGATTCTGATTTCAGCTTGGTCGGAACACACTACGTCATGAATCCCATCTTATCCCGACATTCTTCTCGCAACAATGCTCGCAACTTGCAGGTGGGGCTCGTCGGTTCCCGAAGCCGACGGGGCGAAGCAAACCTGCGAGGTTCTAGGCCTGATAGAGCAAACAGCAGCCCCTTTCAAAGCCGCTTTGCAAGGGCGCAGGGCCCGAGACCAGGGCCAGACCAGAGGGGGGAAAAACACTAAAATTTCAGCCTGACGGGTGCGTTTTCATGGGGCTTGCACCAGGCAGCGACCTCCACGTCCAGGGAGAGCGTCTCGAGGAGCTCAAGCACCGCTGGCAGTGGCCTATGCTTTGAGTTTAGTAAATTTGAGGTTTAGAATTTAGGGTTTAAGGTTTATTTAGTTTAGGGTTTAGAATGCAGGGTCTAAGGTTTTATGGTGAAGGGTGTGTCTACAGTATGCACGCGGTCGGCGCGCCTTTTAACTTACCCACGTATCTCGTCAGGGCCTCGAAGCATATCTGCAGCAGCGACAGGGTACGGCGACGTCTGTCCAGAGCCGACCAGGGATTGCAGCCTGCTTGGCGAGGGTCGCACCAATCCGCTCACACCAATTCAACTGTAGACTTTATGCCGCAAAAACAAGCCTCGGTGGCATCCCGGCTTGCTTTCTCTAGCAGGGCAAGCAGGCCAACAGAAGCGTAAGACGAGGGTGCCAAGTGGACCCGGGGCTTCAGGGCTAGTCTTGGCCCCACTGAGTAAACCCCGAGGCAGATCGGGGCCATTGAAACTCTCGTGGTCGATTTTGTCATGAGAACTGGATTTGAACTCTGGGAGCATGTTGGGCCAAAGCATTGCTTTGCGAAGACGAGAAAGCAAGCTTGTGTTCGTTCAATGTCACGATCACGCAGTCTACACAAGCTGCCTCCACTGCGCAGCCTTGCACGCAGCATCGTAAGTTGGCTAAACTGCTTTGGGGCCGAAGTCCATCATGGAGGTGCGCTTGGCGTCTCTGCTTCCGACATATGCGCAGCTTGCCCTGGTGTGTTCCCTTTGATCAGGTTGCGCCGACCACCACTGGAACAGGCAGCTTGAGCTGCCGCCCCAGCCGCATTGTTGGACTCGCCTCAGAGCTGACACATGCTGTTGCAACATCGGCTGATCCTTTGGCACAGATACATGTACCATGTTTGCCTTATGACCGGACATGAGCTACGTGTGAAAGCCTCATGCTACTTTGCTTCATTAGGGTATGCGGTATGTGCCTATCAATGTGATCGATGCATCTGCGCAGATGCATCTAGAGTAGGCATGGCAGCAGCCAGTTTTAACATGATGGATCCGGCTACCGCATTTCTTGTGCGCGCTGGGCACGAGCTCGCTGCAAGCCAGCCGCGCTTTTCATGCGGAGCCAGTGCACATCAAAAGCGAGTCTCCGAGGGTGGATCTAAGAGAGCCTTGGCGGTCCTTCTCGGCGCTGGCGCCGGTGCACTCGGCTTGCCACGAATCCGGTCACCCGGAAGGTCAAGAAGCCCAGGCGCACACACGCAAGGCAAGCACAGGTTGCCCAAAGTAGTGATGGCCTCCTCAGGCGGGCGTGAGGCCCGTGAGGCCATCCGGCAGTGCTTGCGAGAGAACCGTACGATGCCAGTGCTCCAAGCTTTGCCCGAAGACTCTCTCCAGCAGATTTTGGATACCATGACACGGATGGAGCTGGAGCCGGGCACGCACATTTTTAGGAGGGGTGAGCCTGTGGATGTTGTCTATGTCGTGGAAAGTGGAGAGCTCAGCGTCTTCAAGCGCCTCCAAGAGGAGGACGAGGAAGAAATCGAAGCAACGACCTTGGGGACGGGGAGTTACATCGGAGAGCTGGGCCTTTTTTATGATCGGACCTGCATGGAATCGGTTTGCGTTCGAGGAACTCAGCCCGCAACAGTTTGGCAGCTCTGCCGAGAGGACTTCTTCAGCATCATCGACCAGCTTGCAAACACGGACGACGATCCCGGCTGCGAGGTCGATCCTGACCAGATGGACGAAGAGCCAGCTGCGATCTTCGCAGTTTCGGACGGCTCCGGCTATTCTGCAGGAGGCGCTGTGACCCTGGCCCTGAAGCAGTTCGAGTACAGATATCGGAGCAACTGTCAGAGTGTCGGCACGACCACCTTTCCATACATTCGGTATAAACCTGAGATACTCGAGATCACGCGGCGAGCGAGGGAGGAAAATGCGCTGGTTGTCTATACATTGATGCGCGAAGAGCCTCGCGAAGCCATCATCGAGGAACTGCAGAGGCCGACAAAGCCCGGAGAGAACGAGTCTCTTGGATTGAGTACCCTGTCATTTTTTGCTTAAGGCTGGCACGGGTATTGCTGGGGCTCTGAAGGTCACCGGACTAGTGTTGCTGGAACGGGTCCCGATACCTAAGCAGCTAGCAGGCTTCGTGCGGTGGACCTCTACGAGCCATTGCTGGCGGGAAGAGGGAGACGAGTCGCAAGCTTCCCCTTGTTCCTGTGTGGATTGCCCCTGGCGCAGGCATCCATGGAGGAGTTGCTGGGCATCCCCAGGAAATCCGAGGCTGCTGAAATCTGACCCTCCTCTAGTGGATCGGCGCCGCCTGACGCATGAGAGGTGCGCTCTGCACTGCGCTCACGGCTGTCGGAGGATTGCATCAACATGGTGGAGGCTCGCTTCTTGCTGCGCATGTGTCAGGGGCCAATTTTGCTTGGAAGGCCATTGAGTTCACCCGGAAGCTTGATGACGGTATGCACCCAGAGCTGTGGTCCGAAGCCGACCCGAGCTTAGCGACACGCTGAGACGTCTTGGTGCGTGATCCACGTTGCTTTGTGGACCGAGGATGTTATTCTTATCGGCCTTTCTCGCGCAGGCAAAACACCACTAGCGACAGGGCCCCAAGCCATCCATTTCGCATCTCTCTTGTGCACGCTGTGTCCAAACTGAGGTTCTTCCTTGCCCAGCGAGGTTTCAAAGTGGCAAACTATCCCGTTATTCCGGGTGAAGATCCACCGAAACATCTCTTTGATCCAGCTATTCAGCAACACGTCGATAGAGCTACAGCCAGGCACTCTGCAGTTCTTGCTGACATGCAACTGCCGCCAGCCAAGGCACAAATGTGTCGCGCTGACAATCCAGGCTCAACGTTTGCACGCTGTCCGCTCGGCCCGCATGTATCTTGACTTGACGAAGTGTGTGGCTCCTGAAAGCCGGTGGGTTTGTTAGTTTTCTTTGTCATCGTGCCGTGCTTCTACCATCGCAGCCACATTGCAATCTTGCTAGACTTTTGGCAAGCTAGCGGCTTTTCCACTGCTGTATCCTCATTAGTTTCGAAACTGTCCCTGCTTTTTGCTTATACGCTGACAGTCAGTTTAAGGCCGGGGTGCGAGCTTGTCTGCAGGGGTCAGGAATCGAGGGTGTTTCTCCTCGGGTGATGCAAGGAAAGACTACGGAAGGGAGGAGTCGAAGCTGCTTGGCTTTTTATTCCCGAAGTCGTGGCGAAGGGAGCTGGTTTGTGAGGTTGCCGCCTCTTCGATCGATAGTCGTGGGGTTAGATGGCCCCGGATGTGAGGTCTTCGAGAGGTTGGCCCTCAGATTTGCGTGAGGTTGGTTGGCCTTCAGGTTGTCGTGAGGTTGCTTGTCTCATTTAATCACCTGTTAAAGGAGAGGGCAGGCTAGCAGGAGTCGCCGCGTATGGAAAAATGGTGCTGCGTGGGTGGGCCGTGACGACTCGTGCTCGGAATTGACAACCATATCGGTGGATGTGGCGTGTCAGCATCTTCCGGTTAGTGCGATCACGATCCATTGTAAGTTCCAGTATCGAATCGTCATGACAAACCTGCACGTGTGGTGCCGTGGTGCTGTTGGCTGAGAAATGGGTGAACTATCGTGGAACCGCAATGCGTGAAATATCGGGAGTACTTAGGTGATAAAGTTTGGCAAGCATTTTAGCCGTGCTCCTGATTCTCGCCAGTACTGCTCTTAATTAAGTGTCGCCCATGCATGCAGGGACTCATCAAAGGGGTTTTAGAAGTGTTTCCAGAAGCATGTATAAAAGGGTTCGTACAAGGTCTTCTTAGAAAGGCTTATAGAGCGTGTTCTCGAAGATTTATGGAAGGGCTTGAACAATGATTTGCAGATGCAGCAGAGGGTCGTCTAAACGGTATTATAGAAGGGCTTCATAGTAGGGTTTATAGAAGGGTTTAGATACGATTTCCAGAGGGTCTTATAGAAGGGCATATAAATAGAGGGTTTATGATTGATAGATAGGGATGAATGAGCGGATGCATGGCTAATGGATGGACGGTGCATGGCTGGCAGGCTGTTTGGTAGGTGGCTGGGTGGGTGGCCGAGTGGATGGGATGAGATGAGATCTCGCTGCTGAAGATGCTTTCGCGACACTCGGTTCGTCCGGAGCTTGGTGACTTTGAGGTATGCCTCGATGGAGAACTGCAAGAAGGAGGCCCCGCGGAGCCGAAGCGGAAAGTGGAGTTCCTAAGTTTCTGTAATCCTTGACAGGTGAACTGGCTGAAGACCTTCTATATGCGGCAGCTCGGATGCAGCTCTCTTTGAAATGCTCTGAGATCTGGCCCTGTCCGAGTGCAGGCAGGGTCCTCATTGGACGGTTCTGGACACCACGAATGGTGGTGTGGAGGAAACAGCTGCAAAGGCCAGCGGAGGATTCAGCGAATCGGCTCCCTTGCATCGAATCTGCAACTCTTCTCAAGGTGCTCAAGGTCTTGCAGCAGTTGAAAGGCGTCAAGCATGCAACTGGACAATTCGTCAACCCTTCCATGGAGTGACCTGACATGCTGTCGCCTCGCTTGTGGGTCTACGCAGCGACTCGAAGGCGTTGTTTTGACACGCGCATCTCGAGCAGCCGAGATAGTCGCGTACTGGAGTCTCCTTTGCAGCTTGGCCCAATGGCCGTGCACTCTCTGACCTGTCCCGTGTTGGCACGTCCTGAGTCGGCAGCCATCCCTTCAACGGAGGGCTTTTGAAGGCTGCCGGACTCTCTTAATTGACAGTTAGCTTCTTGCACTCATTGTGCTGTAATCTCATCTGGCAGCTGGCTGATACGACAAAGCGTGTCAGCTCTCGTGTTATCGACAATCTGAGAGGGAGCAGTGCCATGCTGTGACTCAAAGGTGGCCTCTGGGAGTGGCAGCGAGAGCTCGAGGCGGGGGGGAGCTGAGCGGTTTTTCCCGCACTTGGTTTGGCCAAAGTGCGGGAGGTGTTGGCGGGACGTCTGTCTCGGGGGCGAGCAGATGAGGCCAGAACCTGCAAGACTGAAAGAGACCTGAACGCCCGAAACCCTTCATGTGGTGGAGGCTGCGGCAAGCAGGAGGGCAGCCGAGGAAGCCGAGAGGCGCAAGGGATTCTGTGACGACTTTCGTTTGCAAGGGTTCCAGTGGCTGTTTCAGGCTTCTTGTTGAGACAGCTTGTCTAAGCCCCCTCTGGCTGTGTATTTGCTGTTTCAATCGTCTGTGCACTGTTGAGGGTCGTTCCACCAGCGGGTGACTGAAATTGATGCTTCGGTCGTGTGCACCGTTCGCACAGCGTACGCGAGGCAGCCTGTGCAAAGTCCGATTGAAAGTCCATCTGCTTGCCTGCCCGGCAGCTCCTATCCAGTGGTATCAAACCTGTCAGAGGGCGGCGCTTCAGCGAAGCCAAGAAGCCGAGCGGCGCTCTTTGATGGCACAGACGGAGGAGAGCCCGGGCCTCGAAACGAAACGTCGTTGCTTTTCCTTGCGCCACACGGCCTTGGATGCAAGGCCAGGCTTTGCAGCAGTTCTTGTCGGGTTGGCACCATTCGCTGGAGGCCGCCACCTAAAAGTAAAGTCCACGTTCCATTCACAAACAAGTGCATGGCCTGATCACTTCTCGATGACCTTGCTGCACCTTGCCGCATCATGGCTCAGACATGGACTTTGGATGATCAGCTGCACGCGCTGCAACGGGGCTACGGGTGCAACAGCAAGGGATGCGCCCCAATGCAGAAGACAATGGCAGAATCTTTCTGCCACAGAGCCCAAAGCCAACGACAGAAGACAGACTGTCGTGCAAGCAATATACCGAGTCGACTCTTCACCAAGTTTCCCGTTGACCGACATGATGTACAACTGGTGCCGGCAGATGGCACCACATCTCGCAGACCTTCAGGCCGCATCGTTTCCCTGGCTGTGAGACACAGACGCTGCCCAGGCTATAAGTATCACATGCTGGACTCTTCTACCCTGCAAGGTTCCGGAACACATGGACGTCGAGCCGTGGGCTCCGCTTCCGCTGTCCTGAGCCGGAGGCTCGCAGCAGTGTTCTTTCGTGGCTTTTCTGTCGCGGTTTGCAAGTGCACAGATGTGCATCGTTGACAGTCTTGAGGCACCTGCCAAATGGAGCGAAGACCTTCCGTGCTGCCTCTGCCGCCAGCGAAGCGCCGTCGCGCTATCACTGCTGCTGAACTCTGTATAGAACGGTACACGTAGGCAATTTGTTTATTTCTTTTCCTGCGGGTTTCTGTCCCGGGCGTACTGCGTACGACACCTCCGTTCTGTTCACGAGACTTGGGTAGTGTCAACCAGCGGGAACGAAGAAGAGGAAGAACAAGAAGAAGAGGAAGAAGAAGAAGAAGCAGAAGCAGAAGCAAGGAAAGAGCAGCAGAAGGATATGGTCGATTGCAGGACATACGTACAGGACATTCTGATAACGATGAGCAGAAGTTGCACAAAGGCGGTGAAAGGGTGCCAGGGAAGAAGCTGACACTTCGGGAGGCTTCTGAGGACATCTCGCAGATCGCCCGGCCTAGTGAGTACTTTTGAGCAGGCTGGCCCTGTGCCTCTCTGACACTGTAAGCCGTATGAGCCTACCAGACAACTCCATGACAGGCCATATACTGGAATGTGAGCATTCTCGAGTCCAAATTTGCGAGGTTGCGAGACAGTCCAGTTGGCAGAGCTGTGAAATGCTGGGCACGGATATTGATCTCGGGGAGCTTTGGGTGCGTATGCTGTGCTTCGAGGACTGCAAAGAGAAGTGCATGTAAGCAACTCAAAGCTGCACGTCGCCACAGACAAAGCTGGGCCGCGCTTGATGAGGAGCACTGGCTCAGCCGTGACCTGGAGCTATATTCGCACAGGTCTCCGCTGAGCCTGCGCCTGGGATATGAAGAACTCTAAGTTCCATTGCTGCAGAAATCTTTTCGCCTTCGGAGCAGTGCCTGCAGGCATCAGCTGGGGCGAGGCGATCAGCCAAGCTGAACTTCGCACGCACTGCGAGACATCTGGGAGACGTCTGGCGGCCGACGGGGCAACGTGCGTGGAAAAAGCTGCAGCGACGCCTGAAGTGCAGACGGAGGAGGGCTTAGGGCAACAGCAGAGGCTCGCTCCAGTGCCTGGAGGCTCGACTGGAACTTTTTGCACAGCAGCTCAGCCACCTCGAGCGTCGGGTGGACCAGGACAGTTTTTGGGAAGGTCGGATTCAAAATTTGTCAGAGATGAGGGGGGCTTGTGAGGACAGTGCGCAAGTTGAAGGCGCCCAGCGCCGCTGGGTTGAGGCTCCGTGGCCTCTGCAGGCTGTCGCGGTAAGATATGCTCGGCTCCGAGGCACAGTCTGTGCGCTTTGAAGACCTCCAGACCTCGGTGCAGGCTTCCGAAGTTCCAAACGACCAGCGAGAGAGAGAGAGCTGATGGCCACTTGATGCTCCTTGAGGCTCCTTGGGCCTTTTTGTCTCCCTCGCAGCTTATCGGCTCAAGCCGAACCCAGGTCCCTTCAGCTCCGGAGCCGCAGGCTCCCGCGAGCTGTAACTCGGATCCAGTACTTAGCGGCTTTAGCGGCTCAGCGTCTTCATGCACCCCGTCGTCTCAACTCGCAACGAACGTTTTTTTCTGCAGAGCGGGCTGGAATCGAGGCTTGTTTGCCTTGTCGGAATGTCTATGCAGAGGTCTTGGTCTGCTTGCAGGGTTCCATGCTGGTGCGCTGCGTCCCCCTGGCCCTGGCTGCTGCTGCCGCATCAGCGGAAGGCGAGATGCACCGCATGTCTGCCGTCATCAGAGTGCCCTGACACCGACATGTAATTTGCATGGTGGCAGGCTCGCTACCTGCCCGCCAGCTCATGCGTGCAGAGTTTGATGCGAGGAAAGCGTGTCCGGCCACGGGGGTTCGATGCAGGAACCGAGCGTGCAGTGGTAGATGCCAGTAGATGCATGTATCAGGACTGATGCAGACGGGGCAGTCAGACTTCTGGACTCTTACATCCGGCAGGCTAGCACTTGTGTGGGACGCTGCTGACCAGGCCACACATTGAGTCGCATGTGACCGGATTGTTTCAGTGCAGGTGGTCAATGCGAGTTGCTTGGCCGCCTTAAGCGTGTGGAGCTGCCAGTCTGCAGTGTGGTTGGACGGCACGTGCAGTTGCACCTCTAGTCAGGCAATTTGGCAGCAATGGACTGCTCGAACATGGTGCTGCGCAACACAGGGTTGCTGCTCGACAGTGGGAAGAAGCTGCTCATGGCATGAAACCGGTTTTCATGCGAAAATCTGAGGTCGGATCTTCTTCAGGGCGACTGCGTTCGATCCAAGGCCGAATGTGGCTCTGCCTACTGCCCCAACGACTGGGCCAGGAGCTGAGGGGAGCTCGGGGAAGTTTTGCTTTGTTGCGCAGCTCTCCGTATTAGTTTTCCCACATGTTTCGGTCGTGTTTTTCATCAGAGTACTAGTCATCCTTAATCCGCGAACC
>CAJNJA010016736.1:0-10963 GCA_905231915.1 Symbiodinium necroappetens | reverse complement strand
ACACGGGTAGTTCTCTAAACTAGGGTCGCTCTATAGGTCCCCATCATACTACGGCACCCTTATACAAAGGACCCTTAGAGGGACCCTAATTATAGAGAACTGCCCGCATGGTAAACGCCGAATGCATGGAACTCCTACAAGTCCCGAGCCCGAAGCCCTGATGTCTCTCATGCACCCACAATGTACGAAGCAAAAACCGGGGAAGTGGAGAAGCGAAGTACATCTACACTCACAGGCCTCGAAACAATGCAACAGTGGCACCATCAAGCATAGGACTACGGCCACTGCTATCGCTACTCCTCCTCCTCCTGCTACGCCGACGACTACGACTACTATTCCGACTAACACGACTAGCAAGAAAGAAAAAGGCGGCCCAGCCTATGCATGACCTTCATGAGGGTGGTGTAGGTCACCTTCCCGGGAGAAACTTCGGGGCTGGTCGGGATTGAAGCCTCGAAGGTGACAAGAGAAGCCCAATACCCAGCAAGTCAGGAATATGCCCCAGACCATCGTAATATGCCCCAAAAAGAAAAAACTAAATGTCCATTCTTCCATATTGTTACGCGGTTTCCCTACACCAAAAACCCTAACCCTACTTGGAGGTTCATGGGTAGTTATAAGTGGAGAGTAACTATATAGTTATAACCCATATTAGCGCACTTATAACCCGACTTATAACTAGCCATGAACCTCCAGTATTGTGAGGTTAGACGGTCTGCGAAGTTATCCCAAGACCCCTGAAACAGTTCTCAGATCTCAGAGCAGCGTTGAGTTGTGGAACTCGGTCGACTGGGTTGGGTTCATGTAGGGCTTAGAGTTTAGAAGGGTTTAGGGTTTAGGCGGGTTTAAGTCCGCATCCTTCAAAAGGTATGTGTGTGTGTATAAATAAATAAATAAAAACATATATATATATATATATGTATATATATATATATAAGAGCACGATCTGACGATCATGGCCGAGCGAGAAAGAGAGCAAAAAGGATTACATTGCTCTCGAACGCATGCCTTGTTCCGCGCGGCTCGTGCCTGAGACCCAAACAGTCACCATGCATGGCAATCAAACCTTCCTGTAATCTTCTTGGTATCCCACCCCCGAAACCCTAAACCCTAGACCCTAAACCCTGAACCCTAAACCCTAAAGCCTAAACCCTCTTTGGCTGTCCCAAGATTGAACTACAATGGAGACTGTAAGTTTTTTGCACTCCAAGGGTCGCAAGTAACCCAAATTAACTACACATCTGACCCGGATGACAGCAAAGCCGTTTAGGGCTTAGGGATAAATCTTAGACTTAAAGCCTATGAGGCCCTAAGCCAGCAAAAATCGCGAAAACTCGTAAGCCCTACTAGGCCTAACTGCGAGAGCCGTTCGGCCCTGAACCCTGCAAGTCCCTTAACCCTAAACGCTTGCTGCAAGCCCGGTTGTCATGTCAAGATCATAGGCCTCTGACAGACTAGGTACTAGGGCCTAAACCCAAAGTGCTGGGAGACATGTTTTCGTCCGATCGGAGACCGACAGCACGATCCTGATGTAGACCCCAGAATGACACAGTATCTAGTAGGATCCTTATTACAAGGACTTTGAAAATGAGGTAACTCTGACTTTAAGACAAAATAGTAACTAGTAGGAATTTATCACGCGCACTCCTGAATAAGGTAATTAACCCCTGAACCCTATAAGCCCTAGTTTGGCGCAAAACCGATTTTAAGACCCCTGCAAACAAGCCTTAAACCCTAAACTCCTAAAGCCACATACACCTTACGCTTAACCACGCCCGGGAAGGATCCGCTGATCCGCTGAGCTTCGCCTGGGAGCGTCCCACCCGGACTTTGTCCATCTCTTGCATGAGATCCTGGGTTCGGGGTATAGGGGTTTAGGGCTTAGGATTTAGGGTTCGGGGTTTAAGGTTTAAGGTTTAGGGTTTAGGGTTTGAGGTTTAGGGTTTAGGGTTTGTGGTTCAGGGTTTTGGTTTCTGAGTTCATAAGCCCAAAAAAAGTGTACGCTTTCAGTTTTGTAGGGGATTATATTATCCGAAAAAGTGTAAAGTGCAGCCATTCAGCTACTAAGGGGTATAGGGCTTAGGGTTTGGGGCTAAAGGCTCATAGTAAAGCCCAAGAAGGTTGGCAAACGGATTAAGGACCATTTAGTGCTCGGATTCCCTAAACACTACTCTTCAGGATTCAGGCTCTTGGGTTTCCAGCTTTTGGGCTTCCACTGAGGAGGCTGAGGGCTTTGGGGTTGAGATTCAGGGTTCCGAGTTGGAGCTCTTGCATAGGGGTAAGGCATACCCATAGGCTCGAGTAGTAGTTCCTTTTTTGGGGGTTACCTTATAGGATCCGAAATATGAACCACAAACAGGAGCTACTTAGGAGCCTAGGGGTAGTGGCTTTGGTGCTCCAATGCCGTATCGTTGTGTTTCGGAGGTCCTTGCAAAGACCCGCTTGGGAATTTGACTTTCCGAGCCTCTATCTATAGGCCCCTAAGTAGTTCCTTTTTGTGGCTTATACATAGAACCCTATAAGGTAATCCCAAAAAGGAACTACTTAGGGGCCTATGGGTATCTATATGGGTAACTCTCTAAATTAGAGTCCCTCTTTGTCTCCCCCAGACAGTACGGCACTCTCACAAAAAGGACCCTAAAAGGGACCCTAAAAGGGACCCTAAGTTAGAGAGCTACCCATCCAGAACCCTACACCCTAAACCCTAAACCCCAGAATGCGGTTCTTGAGATGAGATCGTATTCACGGACCTCTCTTCCGACCCTTCGGACGCTGCGGTTCGGGGATTTTGCTGCTTGTAAGCTTCTGGTCCGCTTCACGGGCTTGGGGTTTAGGTGTTTAGGTGTTTAGGGTTTCGGGTTTAAGTTGAATCTGAAGGTCTAGAGAAGATAGAGTTGTCTGTCAGTGATGGGGGTTTGGTTTTCGGGAGCAACCCAAGGTTCCTGTAAACCCTGCGGCGGTCTCGGCCGGATTCGGGTTGGTCGAACCTGCGTGGAGGCATGGGAGTTACGAAACTGGCCAGCCAAAGGCTGTTGACATCTCAACAAATGCTTCCCGTGATACCCCCCAAACACGTGCATCACTGCATGCCGAACAGAACAAAACCCTAAATCTAAAAGACATCCATGGCAACTCGAAGAACTACGTGTGTACGGTAGCCCCAATCCTACACCTCTAACCGCTGGTGCTTGGCAGGCATCCAAAGCTTTCTCTATGGCGCCGCTCCGCGCGCAGCCTTCCAGTAAGATCCCGTACGTGATGCCCGTCGGCGTGACACCGCTGTCCTTTGCTGTTGAGGGTTCAGTCTCCCACAGATTGAAGCCATTCACCCTAAACACTAAACACTGAATTTTGGTGGGTGCAGGGCTTCTCACCTGCACGCCGGAACTCCACCATTCTCTGAAATGTCTCGAATTCTGTCTCCGAGACCCTTAGCATTCAAAGTGAGATTCAAGGTAGGATTAGGGGGAGCCTTGGGGATATAGACCCTCGCAGTAAGGTCCCTTTTAAAGAGAGCCAGAAGTAGGGTGAAGAAGGGCCCCCTTTTAAGGGGTCTCCCTACTACTGCCAGGAGCAAACTCTCGACCCTCAGCCTAAAGACCGAAATCTCAAGACAACTTATGGCGTAAGGGCTCAAGAGGCACTGGCCCGAAGAAGGCTCGTCTACCTCTTCTTAGCTCTTGTCAGATCATATAGGTAGCTCTTCTAAATTAGGGTCCCTTTTAGGGTCCGTCCCTTTTGGGGTCCTTTTTATACGGGTGCCGTACTCTTTTGGGGACCTAATAAGGGACCCAAATTTAGAGAACTGCCCACATACTGCCAACACTAGGTTGAGAGATGCCTTCACGCCCTAAACTTCCTAAACCCCAAATCCCAGACGCTACGCCCTACAACTGAAACCCCAACTCTACACATGCCAAAGCCGGAGGCTAAGTCAAATTATGTTGGCCGTCCATGAGCCCAGCATATTTGCCTGAACACTTTGAATGGGCTTTCGGGGTGTGCGACCATAATTGCGTTCAGAAGCCCTCCACAATAACACTGCGACACACTCAGGCCGCCTGTGTTACGGCCGTCCTTCTTAGAGGTTGCAAGTGGCAAGTGTTTCCGGTTGAAGTGTGGGCGAGTAGGGGTTTGAGGGTTTCGTTTGGGGTTGTAAATTTCAAGGCTACGCCATAGTTTTTGTCGTTTCGGGCGGGGGTGGGGGGGATCACCTTGGGAGAGTATCCTAGCCCGAAACCAACTACCACGCTCAGGGTTTTAGGGCTCTGAGTTAGGGGGCATGGAGCAGCGGTTTAGCGATTCACCCGAGTTTACCATTCGTTCGGGGATAAGGATGTGGGGGTTTCCGACAATAGGGGACCCTAATATAGTACCCTAAAAAATAGGATCCTTATTATAAGGACCCCTATATGAGGAACCCTAATTTCCGGAAAGTCCCATGTAGGATTGCTCCAAAACTCTTGCCTTATACATACATTGCGTTTGGGGGTCAGGTCTTAAGATGCAGGGAGGGCGGGGGGGCTGGCCATGTTGTAGGGTTTGGGGTTTAGGGTTTAGGGTTTAGGGGTTTAGGGGGGTCGGTCGGGGTTCCAGCTATTCAACCTGCTGCTAGCTAAATGTTCCTGTCCCAACCGCCTCTGGCCCCATCTTGCAACCAAGCATCCTGCATCCGTCTCCTTACATCAGGCGGAACATGTTTCAAGGGCTGCAGACTCGGAAAGTTCAGCGCTTTGAGAGCTCACGGTCCTACAGCCGCAGTACTTCAAAGGCTCGAAGGACTCATATGTTCAGGCTTCGAGACTTATACATACCCTGCAAAGGGTGTTGGGGACCATTTGAGGCATAGTTGGATTTCCCCCAAACCGTGCTAAAACCCTCCAGAAATCTTGTCTCAAGAGCCCATATAAACAAACCTGTAAGCCTCAAAATCGGGCTGCCAGGGCTTTCGGGAGCCTTCCAAGAGCTACAGCTAGAAGCCTCCTTCTCCCTTCCTTAAGTAAGAAAAACAAGGCTGTGAACCCTCAAAGCAATGGCCCTAAACCCTAAACCGTGCAAAGGCTCATGAGCGCTTCGGCTTCCTCTGACTTCGCTGTCTGCGCGAAAGATCTGATGACCTGAGGTTCGGGCTTCGGGACTAGGAAAGGTGGGATGAAGGTACCCAGAGGCTCCATAGTAGTTCCTTTTTGGGATTACTTTATAGGATCCTAAATATGAACCACGAAAAGGAACTACTATGGAGCCTATGGGCAGGTGAGGAAATCCCAAACACGATGTATTCTGTTGTATATCGTAAGGGGTCCCAGCCCGGTTCCCTGAATCTACCTCTTAGCATTCAGGGCTGAATGCTTCACGGGCGCTGCTACCAGCTGCTATATGGGTAGTTCTCTAAATTAGGGTCCCTTTTTGGGTCCCGAGTTTAGTACGGCACCCTTATAAAAAGCACCCCCAAAAGGGACCCTAATTTAGAAAACTACCCATATGGTTGTCCAGAAGAAACCAAGTGTCGCTTTACCGCGATCGCATTGATCGCCCCAAGACTTCAAATGCAACCCCGGAAGGCCTGTTGCTACTAGAACCCTAAATGCTAAACCCCCAGAGCCGCAAAACATATTCAACTAGACCGATGCTTGTGACCTACACCCCAAGGTCAGGTGACGTAGATTCAACTCTTGGGATTGGGGTTGCTCTCTCTTCTTAATGACCGGGCCCAAAAGTTCAAACCTTCTGATTCTACGATAGACCCCAACTATGCCAGCCAAAACAGTTTCAACTTCTCCCATTGCCGACTTAAGTACTTATGAGCTATAAGGGATGAATACGTAACGGTTTAAAGCGTATTGAGGCCTTTCGGATCTCTTCTTCTCCCGGATTAGAAATCTGTATTGTCAAACTTTAACAGGTAGTTCCTGCAGGATGCGACTCAAAACCCTAAACCCTAAACTTCCTCAACCGAAAAAGCTCTAAACTTTCAACCCTAAATCCCTCGAGAGGCTTTTAGAGGGCTCGGTAAGAAGCGATGCGCGCGTTTGGGGACCCCTCTCCCATGGAAACCCTGAGCCCCAGTTCCCAACCAGGCGGCACTGTTCCAAGTTCTGACGGAGGGCATCACCCGCTCCTGCGGGCTTTTAAGGCTTACATAGGGTTTAGAGGGTTTATCATAGGACGTAGAGGGATTATAGGGTTTATAGGGTTTAGGGTATGTATATAGGGGTTTAAATGTTTAGGGTTTATAGGGCGTAGAGGGTTTAGGGTTTAGGGCTCAACCCACATGGAGTAGTTCTCTAAACTAGGGTCCCGTTTTTCAGGTCCCCAATATAGTACGGCACCCTTATCAAGGGGCCCTGAAGGACCCGATGTAGAGGAGACCGACCTGACACCACAAGACCCAAGCCGCGGATCAAGCTGAATTCCTACGGTACGGCTCCAGTAGACTGTCCAGCTGGGGCTTCCAGGGCTTATGTCTGCACTCGAAGTTATACGGCCTGCATTTTCAAAACAACAAGCTCTTGTGGCGATCAACCCGCCTGGATCATGTCCTCCAGTACTCTAACCGCGCCACGCTCGTCATATTGGTATGCCTTCAACACCTCAGCAACCACTGCGGGACGCCAAAAATGTGCCTTGCAGCTTAGCTTCAGGGTTACGGTACTGGTTCAGCTGTAAGTAATGTTTGGAGGCCCAAAGACCATGCACTTTCTGCCTTTGGAACTGGTCCACACGGAGCTAGGATGCCTGAGTCCTTGACCCCAAGTACAATCCTTAAATCCATAACCTACGGTTGATGATATGACTCCTGCATTACCTTAAGGACCCTAAACTATGGGAATTATGGTCTAATTCCTTATTTTTCATGGGTAATGCAGGATTTATATCATCAACCGTATGAAATGCCTGCGTAGGGCCCTTTGCCGGAAACTCTGAACCCCGAACCCACCCGCAAACCTGCAGATACTCTCAGCCAGAAGCCCCAAAGCTAAACTTTAAATCCCCTAAACCACTAAACCCTAAACCCCTGAACCCCTAAACTTTTTAAACCTGTAAAACCCTAGACCCTACACCCTAAACCCTATATATATATATATATACACACACACACACCCTAAACATCCCTAAACCCTAGACCGTGGCTCTGCAATCTCGGTGCCGAGGAGTAGAGCACGGAGTTCACCTCAGTGGAAGCAGAGCCACGGTTTGGGCTTTTTGGCGCTTTTTGGGCACTTAGGGGTTTATGGGGTTTATACGTTTAGGGGTTTAGGGGGTTTAGAAGTTTGGGGGTTTAGGGTTTATGGGGGTTTAGAAGTTTGGGGGTTTAGGGTTTATGGGGGTTTATAAGTTTAGGCGTTTAGGGCTTTAGGGGTTTATAGGTTTATGGTTTATGGGGCTTTATAAGTTTAGGCGTTTAGGGGTTTAGGGGTTTATAAGTTTAGGGGTTTTTGGGGTTTAGAAGTTTGGAGGTTTAGGGGTTTATGGGGTTTAGAAGTTTGGGGGTTTAGGGGTTTATGGGGTTTATAAGTTTAGGGGTTTAGGGGTTTAGGGTCTACCATCCAGGACACCAAACCCGAAGCCCACACTCAGCATTGGGAAAACTCGTGTCTTGTGGACACGGGGTCCTTAGCTTGGGGATGCTGGCGGTGGAGCAGGGGGATGAGGTGGCCATGTACTGTTTGGGGTTTCAGCGTCAAGTGAACCCTAACAAAGGCCATGGTTCGATACTCACATAACGATGAATTACAGGTGTAGGCTAGCAATGTTGATTCTTGCGCTCAGCTCTTAAACAGTAAACTCTAAAGCAGAATACGTTTCGGGGCTGTGTGCTGAGTATTGAGGTTTCGAAAGAGACCTTTGCGTCGTATTTCCTACTCGCAGTCGAACTTCGGAGGGAACGCAAGCCCTGGCTTTGCAGAGACGAGCTGCTTTGTGTCTCTGAGCTTCTGCGTCATTCGCTGACTGTCAAACCTATAAGGGCTAAAGCTGGCGATGCTGTCCGTCTTTACTCAGCTATGAGTTACTATATATTGCTAGCACTACTCGTACGTTCTTAAGCGAAGAAGAATCCCAAGAAAGAAGCAGCTCCTTCGCCCCAATCCCCGTCTGAAGTCTCCGCTTAAACACCCCAGCAGACCCCTCTAACCCTACACCCTAAACCCGACAATTAGAATAGGGTTTCGGTGTATACTATACTAAAATTATAATAAGGAGCCCCCAAAGTAGTATTGGTAATTATTCAGGCCCCTATATTATAAGCCTTGCACTGGACAATCCAAATCCCAAGAGGTCGCTGCCCAAGTCGCCGGCAAGTTGGCGTCGCGCACCTCTTGCAGCCACCTATTCGGGTTTAGGGTTTAGGGATTAGGGTTTAGGCTTCAGGGTTTAGGCTTTAGGGTTTAGCCACCTAGGAACCCAGAGAACCCAATGGACCTTAATTAAGGGAATATATACCAAATCATAATATTAAGGCCCCCATAATTTTAAGGTATACTCCCAAATTTAAGGTCTATTGGGTTCTCTGGGAATGCCGGGAGCTTCGGCAAAAGATGGGCTCGAGTTCACTGCAGCAGCGAAGGAAGCTGGCTCCTAAACTCTTACCCAACAAATTGCCCAAACCCTAAACTCCCTGTCCCTAAACTCAGCAAGCCCTAAACAAAGCCAAAACCCTAAACTCCCTAAACTCAGCAAGCTCTAAACCCTAAGCCCTAAACGGTGGAACCTACCAAACCAAAGCTTCAGCATTCGCAGCCTCTCGGCTTGAGCACCATCGCGGCTTTCTGCGCAGGCTTCCTGGGCCAGAGTTTCACGCTAATTCGGCCTTAAAGTACCTAGATAGGAACCCCTTAAAGCTTACCCATAGGAACCTAAGTAGTTCCTTTTTATGGTTTATGCTTAGAATCCTATTTTAATCCCATAAAGGAACTACTTAGGGGGCCTGGGGGTAGGGTCCAAGGGTACATGGAGCTCGAGGGTTTAGGCGTTGGGATGGGGGCGGGTTTGTGGTGTGAGGCCCCGGCTTGCTCGGGCGATGAATATCCACATTATACTGAAGTGATTTATATCAAGAGTATTCTTTTAGTTTTAGTGATGATAATACTAGTAATAAGAGTAATAATAATAACAATACTAATAAATATACTACTAATAAAAAAATAATCATAACAATCAGCTGCATACTTGGGATGAAGGATCGGGCTTTCTGGTGAGGAAAAGATCGAGGTCTCGATCTTGATGAACAAGCTGGTCCTGAAGCTACCCACTTTAGGACTGTGGCCTTCGCCAATCAGGGGTCTTACAGCTTTAGGGTTTAGGGTTTAGGGTCATACAGCGTTTTGTGGTCACCTATCATGGAACGTTGAAAAAAGGGCATGAACTTGTGCTGATGTGCCAACGGAAGCTCCCAAAATTCGGGTCAGCTTCGTCCTACATTTTCCCGATTGGCCGTTCTGGTGATTCAAAAGTGCCCCGCCACACAAATCCAGCTACTTACGAAACAGCCTCTCAATCATAATGAGCACACACAGCCCTGTACTGTATGTAAGCTATGTTCTGCAATTAAGTACCACCCTAAGGCTCCTAAGAGGGTCTTGGGCTTTCTGGGGGAGTTTGGGATCTCGCCACAAGGGTCCGGGAGCCTCAGGGCAGTAGTCAAGGTCGATGGTGGGAGGCCTCACAGTTTCGGATTTATTACCTTATGTCCTTTAATTGGAAGTCCAAAAGACATGACTCCCTAAATCGTAAACCTCCAACCCCCATCCCCTAAACCCAAAGGGTTCGCATTTCTCTTTGCCTCTGTCCCAGAGCACCGCCTACCCTCTGTGTTTTCTGGACTGGGAGTCGTACGCGTGCACCTTAAACCCTACATTCTGCCCCTTAAACCCTAAACCCTGCCCCTGAAACCCTAAATTCTGCCAGGGTGCAATGACCGGCACGTAGTTTGCGGGCAGCGGGGACATCCGTCGCAGTCTCATCCTGAGATCGAACGTCCGGACCCGAAGCTCCATGCACCCATCAGGGGATCCTTCGAGGGCTCCTATACTATTACCCATAGGCCCTAATCCCTGAACCCTAAACTTTAAACCCTAAATCCTGGACCCTAAACCCTAAACCCTAATCCCTAAACCAGAAGGCCCCAGCTCGAAACGATAGCTCCCCGCAGACTCGCAGAGAGCGAAGTGATACACACCCCAAGTCCGAACCCGGGATTGAAGAGGCTTTTCGTCTTGAGATTATGCTAAGGGTCCAAAGGACCCAATAAAAAGGTACTTTGGTTGCGGGTAGTAGTTATCTAGGCTAATACTTGGGAGAGTATATGATTATTAGGTACTTGCACCCTTAGGGTTATGCAGGATCAAAAAGGGCTCAGGGTTTAGGGTGTCTTGGGTTGAAGATCTTGGGTTTAGGGTTTATGGTTTGGGGTTCTTGCGCTATCCTGTCATAGAGTGGGAGTGCTGGGAACGGTCTTCGGTTCGTTTTGCTCTAGCTGCGCCACTTACACTCGTCGTAGTTCAGGTTTAAGGCTACCTCCCTTCTTCGCTACAATACATGTATCGGGTTGTGGTATTAAAATCCTTAACCCTGAATTTGCTTAAGCCCTAAACCCTAAACCCTATAAACTCCAAAATCCTAAACTCCAAAATCCTAAACTCTAACACCCTAAACTCTAAACTGAGGCGCCAGGGCCCCGCCCTCGACCCGCAAATCGTCTCAAAATCCCAGAAGGCCAAACCCTCCAACAGCCTCGAACTTGTCGGCACCCCAAACCCGAAGGGTTTAGGGGTTTAGTTTAGGGGTTTAGGGTTTAGGGGGTCTAGGGGTTTTAGGGGTTTTCGGGTTTAGGGGTTTAGGGGTTTAGGGGGTTTAGTGGGTTTAGAGGGTTTAGGGGTTTAGGTTTTTGGGGTTCAGGGGGCCCGTAACCCTCTAGACCTTTCAACCCCCCCCTAATTACACTGGGCCCTAAACCCCTAAACCC
>CAJNJA010016734.1:0-10851 GCA_905231915.1 Symbiodinium necroappetens | reverse complement strand
CCCCCCCCCCCCCCCCCCTCCCCACTACACCCCTGCACCCTGCACCCATGCACTGCACCCCCCACACCCCTACGCCCCACACCCCTACACCCCTGCACACATGGACAATCTGCTATACCTGTGTGAGGCTGAAAGGTGTTCTAGAGCCTTGAGCCTTTATAAGACTCGCTTCAACCCTATAAACTTTCTGCTACTTTCAGAAGCGAAGGAACCCCAGGGAACAGACCAAAAACGGTAAGAAGCCCGTGATACGTATTCCGAATGAAGGCACTTCCCAACTAAGCCCTAAGCCCTTTGGGGTTTCGGGTTCAGGCTCGATCCCTCCTTTTCAGCATCGGCGCGCTGCCCAGGCGGGCTTCCAACCAGTCACAGCTGCCCAGCGGAAGCCGTGGAAGAAGCGCTGCTCGAATCCGATGACGCTGGGGGGCCAAGCAGGGCGCTTTTGTTCATCACACGTGGGCAATCGCAGGGCCTAAGCGTTCACGTACCTAATATGGTTTTTGTACCTTGGCTCCTAAGTACCCTCTACAGGAAGCATGAAAGAACTCGTAAATACCTAGCACGTGGATGGACCCTTAGGGGTAAATAACAATGATAGATCATAGGAGTCATTCATGTAGACCATTCAACCCCTGTGCACATGCATTCTTGACCATGCAATCGCTCTGCTGTTCTGTGGTCCCGAGCAATGCTACCAGTACCAGAAAATTACGATGATAACGACCCACCCACAAAGCCCCTGGTCTTTGAAGCAGCCCATGAACCTTGGAACCGTGTCCTTCGAACGCGCTTAAATAGTCTTTGGGTTACAGGTTTCGGTTGAGGGTTTAGGGTTATTGTAGGGAGCAGGTCATGACCTTGAAGTTCCCCGAACTTGATAAATCCGCACACTTGGCTAGAGACTTTTAGCCCCAATCCCGCAAAACCCGAAACCGAATTCCATGCCCACAAAACAACTTAAAGATTATGTATCGAATCACTAGCCTACTAGCCTTACAACCACAAATCCTTCAAACCGGTAAAGCCCGCAACCCCAAGACCCTAAATTCTGTACTCGAAACACAGGGGCCGGCCTTGACATGTCCACCGGAACGCACGGTGACGGGGGACGTGTTTCCAAACTCGGGCTGGCCGCAGGCACGAGGCTATTAAATTAGTAGCAGGGATGAAAATAGCAGTGGTAGTACTATCTGTTGTTCTACTTCAATCACTAGTGGTAGTGGTTGTCGTCGTAGTAGCAGCAAATACTTTCAATACTCTAGTAAACTCTAGTACCAGTACGACAGGAAATAGCACCAAGTATCACCAGGACTAATCGCCAGCAGTAGCAGTAGTAGAAGCATAAGTAGCAGCCGTAGCCGTCTCCGTCGTCGTAGAAAAAAGTAATTAGGTGTGTGGTTGTGCATGTTGTGTTTGTTTGACATGCTCGTCCTCGTGCTAGCTGCATTTTTCAGTTGTACTTGTATACGAATATTATCAGGTGTGATTTAGCTGTTGCAACGTTTTGGAGCTGTTGTTGGCGCTGCCATTGCCGTGGCTGTTGCTGGTGCTGCTGTTTTGTTGTTGCCGCTGCTGCTGCTGCTGTTGTTGGTTGTGATTGTGGTTGTGGTGGTGGTGGTGGTGGTGGTGGTGGTTGTTTGTTGTGGGTTGTGGGTTGTGGTTGTGGGTTATGGGTGTGGGTGTGGGTGTGGGTGTGGTTGTGGTTGCGGTTGCGGTTACGGTTGCGGTTGTGGTTGTGGTTGTGGTTGTTGTTGTTGTTGTTGTTGCTCCTGCTGTTCTTGCTATTTTGTGCTGATGGGGTCATGTGTCATTTGCGCGGTTGAGGTTTGAGGGCCGCGGTGTACGGCTCGCTCATGGGGCCGAAACACCTGACAAACCATGAAACATTTTACTGAAAAGTGGCCGACAGCGCTAGGCTCGGGCCGATGGGCATTGGGCTTTGTGCAGAACCACAAACTGGCTGCTTTTGACAGGATGAGCTGCAAGCGCCTCCATCGAAGCGCCTGGCAGATGCCGGCAGCCAACTCAGAGGATCCACAGCGTGTAGAGCAGAAGCAGTCACCAGACAGACAACATTCAAGACATGTTCCAATCACGTCATCGCCTATGTCGTCATCAACGCCCTCATCCTCACGATCAGCACGAGCATCAGAATCACCGTCATCATTCCATCATGTCCTGAAATTATGTCATCGTCGTGGTCACCGTGGGCTGCATCGCGCGAAGCCTGGTCTTCGCATCATCATGATTATCTGATTATCTTGTTAATCATGATGATGTTCATCAACATTACTGCAATAGTCGTTGTGCCCGCCAACAGTATTCCGAATTCCTACAGCGCGATATCGTGGTCCTTATCGTCCTTATCGCCACCGTTACACCATCAGCAGCAGCACCACTGGCAGTGACTCGCATCAGAGTCGGCAAACCATCAACAAGTTCAACCGCACAACATGGTTCAGCAAAATGAAGACTAGAAACAGCTTGCCACAGTCCCTTGGCCGACTACAAGCCACCACATCTCTGGCAGCAAAAAAGCATGAAGCCCTGAACCAGCGAAGCAGGCAATGTTGAAGGCTTATACAGAGAGGGACCAAGTAAAGTAGGCTTCGAAACCACCTTGACTGCTCAATTCAAATCTTGAGCAACTAGGGTTGGTAGGGTTTCAACTAGAATACGTCAGTGCTTTGGGGTTTGGGTCGTCACACGCAGTTGTGAGGTTCAACCCTGGTGACCTAGTGTACTTCCTTAACCTCTTGGCGCCGCAGGTTTGGCTATTAATTAGTAGGGAGAGTCCAGTAAAGAAGGCGTCATCGACTTTCATAGATTCATAGGGGGGTTGGAAAGCGGGTTAAAGGACTTCGGGGTGAGGGGGGGGGCGCATGCCTAAGCCCATTCGGGAGTGGCTGGGCCTCCGGCTGCAGCCTTCATACCACAAAGCCTCCGGCATAGCCGAGGTTTCAAACACCAGAATCTTTTTTTTGTTTACGGAACCCTGCTAAGAACATTTCCTCAGAAATCCAGCAATCCTACGGAAGTTTGCTTGTGAGGGTTTTGATAGATCCGCAGCCCAAAATCCTCGGCTTCCAAGGCTTTATGCTGGGCTACACTTTGAGGAACTGGATTACTCCGAGGCCCTTCAGAAGCGTATAGTACTCTTTTAGAGCCTTTTATGGTACCCTGACAAAGCCCCTCCAGTACCCTGAACCCTAAACCCTAAACCCTTCTCGCACCCTAAGCCCAGAACCCGAGCTCAGAAGCTTATGGGCTCGGGGGCTTACAGGGCCTGGATGCATCTTTCGGTTTTAAGCCGGAAAGGGCTCTCTGCAATGTAATTTTGGGACGTTAACAATGAATGGGGTTTGGGGAATCAGGTTTGTATTATAGCTATAGCGAAACTATAAGGTAATCTACTGCTACTTACTCCGACCTCTACGATATTGCTTTTGCAGGCTTCTGATGGTTTCTTCTTCAGAGAACTCTATGCCCCCAGAGGAACATACATGTAGCTCCTGCATGGCCCCTAGCTAAACCGCGACCCGGGCTGTGCTGATGTAAAAAGAGGACCCGTGCCAATGTCGATCGGCTTGTCAGTTAGACTCCGAACCCTAGGCTCTGTGGTTTAGAGTGTTTAAGGTTTGCGGTGGTGCAAAGAGTCCAAAAGATCCTACATATATACACAAATAACTGTAGATTTAATGACTTAGCAGATAGATAGATAGATAGATAGATAGATGGGTAGATAGATAGACAAACAGAGTCTAGACCCCTCTGTCTATTTCTCTGTCTCTCTCTCGCTCTCTCTCGTAAATTTGTACATAGAAAACATGTACATAGATGTATACAGTAGACATAAACTATAAATTCTATATGCATTTGTGTACAAATAAACTCGGTGCCTGTCTTCGGAGGCCGAGAAAAGGGAAGGACCTGTCGGCAACTTGGCGTTGATCTCTGGGTGGGGCTTAGGAAGCCGGCCACACGAAAGCCTGGGACAGACATCCCAAACTGTCAACCACCTCTTCGATTTTTGTAGGGCCGTCGAACTTGAAAGATGCAATTTTGGGGGTCAAGAATGAGACTCCAACAATGTACGTCCTATTGTTCCTGTAGGTCAAGGTACACGCGGTCCCCCAGTGGAACATACCCTGAGGTTCCGTACGCGATGATAGCATGCTCCCGAAAATGTTGCATGAACATAACTTCAGTACGACTATACTGACTCAAGAGCGAACCCATAGAGCCCTAGGACGATAGGGACACTGCAAGGCTTTTGACCAGGACGACCTTGCGAACATGGTCTTGTGGCTGAAGGACGCGAGCCGTAAGTTTTTTCAGCGTAGACCGAAGAGGCCGAAACTCCAAAACATGTGAAACCTTAAACCCAAGGGCCTAAAGCCTAAAACCAAAAACTCGATGTCAGGCACTGGGGTTCATAGAGTTGTATAATTTAGTGGTTTTATGATAGGGCTCATAAGGATTCGATTTTATCGTAGACCGCTGATAAATAAGCTCCCGTCTAGGCCAGAATATCTGGATCATTAGTCTAATCCTTCTGGGAGGAGAGCTCACGATCTCCGGCCTTCCCCCAAACCCTAAACCCTAAACCCAACAACCGAAACCGTGGCATGACCATCTATGACTTGCACCCCAGAGAGTTTAAGCTTCATAAGCCCTTGGATCATTGCAACCCTAGACCCGACTCTGTTTGGGGGGGGGGTTCTCTTCTTAGGGATTTATGATAAGGTTTCAGTGGTGAGGGTTTGGGGTTTACGGTTCAGTGTTGGGTGTTTTAAGGACTTGGGGTGCAGTTTATAGGGGTCAGAAATTTTTGGGAATATCCTACTGGGGCCTGTCCCGAAAGCTCTTGTCAGCCGCAAGATCCCCCCCCCCCCCCCAAAGGTATTCTTAGTGGAGCCCAAACCCCTAAACCCCTGAACCCTAAACCCTAAACCCCTCAACCCCTAAACCCTAGCTAGAGTTTACACGGCTGTGCACGCTGTGAAAGCCGAAGCAGAAGCCCTATGTGACCCTCTTGGCTTGTCAGAACGGCTTAAACCCTAAATCCTGAACCCTCTCCAAACCCTTTAAACCCTAAACCCTCCCTAAACCCCAAACCCTCTCTAAACCCTAAACCCTAAGGCCCTAAACCGTATTTCTCCGCCTCTTGTCGGTCTTCGGAGCTTGGGTTTTGGGGGTTTAACTTGTGGATGTAACGGCAACGGGGTTTCGCTGTGAACATAGTGTATTGCGACCCATTTCAGGAGTATTGAGGAGCTGCAGTTCTGCTGTGGGGCTTAGAGTTTAGGCTCCGGGAGCCTGCCATGCGCTCAAAATCAACACGCTACCAGGGGCTCAGGGTTTGTAGGGGTTTAGGGGGTTAGCCGTTTAATAAGTTTGGGAAAGGAAACTGTGTGTCTGTGTCATCCCAGAACCCCAGCCTTGTCCATGTTGTCTAGAAGCGTTGACAGGCGTAGCCCAAACTGCAACTGTAACTCCTGTAACCGCCACAGGCCTGGTTGGAATTTGATACAGGTAAGCAAATAAAAAGCGAAGCACTGCGCTGTGTTGCCCTGCGCCCTAAATTTTGCCCCCCTGCCCTGCCCTGCCTGCTCCTGCCCTTCCTCTCTGCGGCTACTGCCCTGCCCCCTACCCTGCTGCCCCGCTGCCCTGCCCGCCCTGCCTTGCCCTGCTCATTTGTAGAAAGAAGCCGCTAAGCCAGTCACCAGTTGCAGAAGAATTGCTAAACTGCTAAACAGTCACCATGTGCAGAAGAACGCTAGGCCGCTAGGCAGTCACTATTTGCAGAAAACCGCCAAGGAGTCACCATTTGCAGAAAAACCGCAAAACAGTCAATTCCCCACCCCACCCCACCCCACCCCACCCCACCCCACCCTGGAACCACTCCTGCAGAAAAACCGCGTAGCAGTCACCATTTGCCGAAACCCCGTATTGACGGTTTGCAGAAAAATGCTAAGCAGTCACCATTTGCAAAAGAACCGCTAAGCAGCCACCATCTGTAGAAAAACGGCTAAAAAGTCATGGAATAAGCAGGGTTTTGTGAAAAACGCCAGTCAGCTAGGGTTTAAATAAATACACAAACAAACAAACAAATAAACAAATAAACAAATACACAAATAAGCAACTAAACAAATAAATATAAATATAAGTATAAGTATAAAAACAAATATAAATAAATAATACATATATATATATAGATATAAGTATAAATATGAATATAAACATAAATACAAATATAAATAAAAGAAATAGACAAACAACTATCTATATATAAATATATAAATAAGTGTGTGTGTATATATATATATGTATATCTATTTATTCATTCATTCATTTATTTATTTATTCATTTATTTTTTATTTATTTGTTTATTTGTTTATTTATTTATGTAAGAGAGGGTTTACGGTCTAGGGTTTAGGGTTCAACCCTAAACCCCAAGCCGCAACCTCCAAAACCCCCTCAAAAAGCTAAATGCTTCTTTAGGGTTTATAGGGTTCAGTTATTTTTTTTAACAAAATGAGGAACCCTCCGCTCGAGTCCCAGGCCTTCTGAAGAGCTATGCCTCCAGCCGAAGCAGCACAGCCTTGCCGAGTAGCCCTGGCCAGAGCCTTAAACCCGTTTTTGAGGGGTTTAGGGGTTTAGGGGTTTAGGGTTTAGGGGTTTAGGGTTTAGGGTTTTAGGGTTTTAGGGTTTAGGGGTTTAGGGTTTAAAGTTTAGATTTAGGGTTTTGGGTTCAGGGTCTTAACATCCCTGGTTCAGAGGTTGAGCAACTCCTTGGTGTTCTTAGGAGTTGTGTTGTAGTTGTTACTCTACTAGGACTTCGGGCGGGTTTATTTAAAGCAGATTGTCTTTTTTTTGGTGGCTCTAGGGGCGCGGAGTTTCGGGTTCCAGGTGTGAGGTTTAGGGCTCAGGGTTTAGGGGCCCTCAAGTTGGTTTAGGGTTTAAGGGTCTTCGGGATGCAGGCGAGGGCTTGTTTGGTGTAGAGCTTCAGAGTTTTGCGCTCCGGGTTCCTTCGGGCCCTAAACCCTAAACCCTAAACCCTAAAACCCTAAAGCCCTAAACCCTAAACCCTCAGCCCTAAGCCTTAAACCCTAAACCCTAAACCCTAAACCCTTCAAAGTTGAAGGCAAGAGCAGTTCGGCGGCGACGGTGTCTTCGAGGCCGGAAGCGCCTCCACGTGGCTTTCACGCAGTTCTTGTTAGGGGATTCTATTTAAGTTGCCATAATACGGTTGATGATATAAATCCTGCATTACCCATAATAAGGAATATACCATCATCCCCATAGTTTAGGGACCTTAAGGTAATGCAGATTTATATCATCAACAGTAGGGATCTATAGTAAATAATATGGTTTCCTTATTATGGTAACTTAAATTAAATCCCTGACAAGAACCCAGTTCAGGGGGCTTGGGAGGATGCAATTTAGGGTTCCTGCACCGCTTTAAACTGCCAGAGAGGCCAAACATTTGACCTTCTGAACTACTAAACTCCTAAACCCAAACTCATGAACCCTAACCCTTGAGCCCGAAATCCGAACACGGCGAGGAGGAGCGAAAAGGATTGTGCAATTAAAAGGTTTGCAGAGCTTGCGTAGGATTGGGTTCCAACAAGTTCGCCCGGACAGCTTCGACGGCCACGTCTTGATCTCGGGCCTGGTTCGTAAGTTTATACATATATATATATACACTCTGATTTTTCCTGGCTTTAGGTGTTAAATTTTGTTTTTTTGGGGTGATTGGTTTCGGGTGGGCCGGGAGGGCGCTCAAGATTCTCAGCCTCCTCTTGGCCGTGGTTTCAGCCGATTTCACACATCGACCACGATGTGACCCCCTAAACCCTAAATCCTAGACCCTAAACCCCTAAACCCTTAAACCCCTAAACCCTTAAACCCCTAAACCCTAAACCCCAAGCCCCAGGGAGGAGCATCCTCAACAGGAAAGAACCCGAAAGAGGTACCTATACTCTGGAGCCCAGAGCTTGAACCACGCCTCAAAGCCTATCCCTAATGCCCAAATGCCCAGCTCGGGACCCCACAGCTCCAAACTCTAACCCTAAAGCCCTGAACCCTGAATCCCTGAAACCTAATTCCCCTAAGTACGGGAATGCACCTTCAATCGACTCGTTCAAGAATTTCGCGCGGCAGGCTCACCGGCGCTCGCTTGAATGAGGCCGAAGGAGGGATAGTGCTGAGGGCTTAGGCTTGTTGTAGGATTACAGGGATTGAGGGTTTACAGGGTTCAGGGATCGAGTTTTAGGGTAATTAACCCCAAACCCTAAACCCTAAACCCTAAACCCCTAAACCCTAGCCCCTAACCCCTACACCCTAAAGCCTAAACCCTAAAACCCTTAACCCCTAAAGCCCTAAACCCTAAACCCTTTGGGTTTCGGAGACGGGGCTGAGGGGTCTAGCGGTAGCCGTGTAGGCTGGAAAAAGCAGCAGGCCGTGGGCTTTCTGGTTATCGGGTTAAGGGCTGGAGACTCCGAGCTTCGGGGAGTGGAGGGTTTGGGGTTTAGGGTTTAGGGCTTTAGGGTTTAGGGATTAGGGTTTAGGGTTTATGGTTTAGTGTTTAGGGTTTAGGGCTTTAGGGATTCTACAAGTCTCCGGTTCGAAGGCTGGCGGCCCCCAGGAAGAGTATCCACAACGACCCAAGATCACGTCCACGCAGAGGTCTGCCGGTTTAGGGTTTAGGGTTTAGGGTTTCAAGCCTTCTTGTAGCCTCCAACCCCTCCTGGTGCTTTTGCAAAAAGAGAACCCCCGAACGGGCCCTAAACCCTAGGCCCTAAACCCTGAACCCTGAGCCCTAAACCCTAAACCCAAACCTTTACGGTAACCCCAACACCCTGACAACGAAATCCTTGGCCCCAGACGCCTCTGTGCAAGAGGGCTAGGGGTCGTGGCAGAGTTTCAGGATCCAGAACTAGACTAAAAGTTTCGAAACCCACTTCCGAAATCCTACCCTAAACCCTAAACCCTACACCCTAAACCAATCTCACACCTCATGCACTTTGTCACCATGGCATAATCCAACTCCTCACTTCTGTGTCAGGAGGGGCCTCAGGAGGGTGCCTGGCTCTGGAGAGGGATACACAAGTCTTACTCAAGCCCTCCACCCAAACCCTCCAAGGTCCAGGGCTTCAGCCGCAGTTTAGAGAATCCTAAATCCCTGAGCCGTTAACCCCTAAACCGCAAAACCCCTAAACCCCCAAACCCCCAAACCCTAAACCCTAAACCCCTAAGCCCCCCAAACCCTAAACCCTAAACCCTAAACCCCCAAAACCTAAACCGCCCCAGAGGTCCGGCGCGCGGAGGACGCTGCGATGTTCGAGGCCGAAAAGCGCTGGGAGGACGCCTTGGGGTTTTGGGGTTTAGGGGTTTAGGGGGTAGGGGGTTAGAGGTTTAGGGTGTAGGGGATTAGAGGTTTGGGGTTTAGGGGTTTAGGGTTTAGGGTTTAGGGTTTTAGGGTTTAGGGTTTAGGGGTTGGGCTTTCAGACATCCAACCGTTCGTGAGATCCACGGTGTGCAGAGTGTGCTGTGCTACGCTCTTCGTGAGAGTATCAGCACTGGCCCGCACATGAGGACGATTCTGCGGGGTCACAGTTTCGATTTTCGCTTTACGATTTGCTTGCAAACCCTAAACCCTACACTCTAAACCTCCAATTTTCAGGGATTGCAGTAAGAAGCGCGGCAGGCTGCGCCGTGACCTTGGAAGTGCACACACGGCGGCTTTGGCCTCCGCTTCTCTGTCGCGGCAGGGCAGCTGGCAATGAAGGCTAAAGTTGAGCACCTGTGCAGAGTTTAGGGTTCAGGGTTTAGGGTTTAGGGTTATGAAGGCTAAACAGGAAAGCTTTTCGTCATTGGCACTTTCGGCGCTGGCTTGCTACCGGAAGACGAGACGCTCGGGCTTTGTTTTGCGGCTGGGACGGTTTACATGGAGACCTCCTGTACGACCGCGAGACTTTGTGGCGTTTGACGTGGCGAAGAACCGCGAGGGCCAGGACTGGCGATTCTGCGCACACCTGGCCATCGCTAACGGTGAGAGGCCAAGACCCACAAGGAAGCATCTTCTCTGGGAGTGTGGTGGGCCTTGTGGCTGAACGCCAGGCTACTCTGGGCCATGCTGCTCCGGCTTCCTTCTCGTCCCGAAAACCCTAAACCCTAAACCCTATATAAACCCTAAAACCCTAAACCCTAAAACCCTAAACCCTAAAAACCTAAACCCTAAACCCTAAAACCCTAAACCCTAAACCCTAAAAGGCTTGGACTGCCGTCTTGTGATGCTCGGAGCGCCTTCTGTTGGGCATCATGTGAGAGTTTCCGAAAATAAGGGGGGTACCCTTATTTTGGGGTCCTTTTCATAAGGATCCCTACTATCTTAGGGTGCTATGTTAGGGTCCCCTATTTTCGGAAACCCCCATGTTAGGCCGGTGGCAGAGCAGCAATGCCCCAAAAACTGTGCATGCAACGTTGAAAGCACAGGGTAGGGAACGTTGACAAGCCTCGCGCATAATATAGGGGCCGGAATAGTTAGACTAGGGTTTTGGGGGCCATTATACTCTCACCCTAAGTAGGAACCCCCAAAACAGTATAGGTANNAAAAAAAAAAAAAAATGGCATTGGTACTTATTTAGGCTCCTAAATTAGGGATCAAGGTTTGGGGATTTGGGTTGTAGAGAATGAAGGGGCCCGCACAGACCCTAAAACAGCAGCATCCGGACTGTAGTGGACGGCCCAACGCGGGACTCAAAGCCGTAAACCCTAAGCCCAACCCCAAGCCCGAAAAGAAATACAACAGAACACTAACCCCAAACCCTAGAAACAAACAAAAC
>CAJNJA010016733.1:0-11240 GCA_905231915.1 Symbiodinium necroappetens | reverse complement strand
AAATCGATTTCCAATACCGGGTGCCGGCGGGAAGTCTCGGAATGGTTCACCCCAATGGGCAGCACGACAACTAACATGAAGCTGAGCCGTACTGGTACCCCGAACTTCGTCCTAGTTATTTTTCTTGCTGCTACATGCACTTTCTGCGACCCTACAATGGCACAGAGTCTTTAAGAAGGGAAGAAACAGAGACTAATGACAAATGTGCGAGCTGTCTCATTGCTGGCTTNNTTAGGGGCCTAGGGTTTAGAGTTTAGAGTTCATTCGTTTTTTCTCAGAATGTAGGATTTCGGGTGTAGGGGTTTAGAGTTTAATTAGGCTTCATTCATAGGGGTCAGGGTGCAGTGTCTTCTCGTTATTGTCTGCTTCAGATCACTGTACTTGCTCTCCTTCATCTGGACCACTTTGTTTTGGACCCGGGTTCCAGATTGGCATAACCGAGTTTGGATGTAGGCCGGTAAAGCTTCAGACATACATGGTTGAAATCGACTTCAAGCCAGGTCCATCTAGGCGGTGTCCAGGTTCAGGGTTTAAGGTTTCCATTCCGGCGTAGCAGAGACACCCCAACCGTATTCCTCGATGTTCGAGGAGATTCTTACTTTCCCCCGTCATGCCGAGCGTGACCTCGCACACCTGCTGCCAGCCTGGGCGTAGGATATGGGTCGAGGGCTTTGGGCGTGAAAGGTTTAAGGGCTTTCCTGCAGCCTAAACCGGGAGATGTTCCCAAAAATTGACCTGAAGTGCCACGCAGCGGACCCAAACCTCAACCCGAATCCTCGTGAAATTGAGGTGGCCCAGCCTCGAGTGCAAGTACCCGACTCCTACAAGCCGTCTAGTTCAGTAAGTTTCAAGTTTCGGATGGGAGGCCAGAACATCTATTCGTAAATTTCGGGTAGTTTTGTATCGGATCTGATCTTCGGTGTTTGAGTTTTCACCGGGCTTAGGGGTTAGTTTACAGTTTAATCGATTTAGGCTCAGGGATCTGCATTCAGTGTACACGCCCCCGGCCCCCGGCTGCCCTCATTCTTGGAGCATCGTCGTACATACTTGGCAGAGTAAGTCTGAGAAGGCTTTAGCACGTAGTTGGACCGCGAGGTTTGGAGTTGCGTTGTGGCATTTGAACATAGGTTCCAAATAGTGGGATCCTAGGGTCCTCATTATAGGGACCCTTGAACATGGATAACCGCATCAGGGGTTGACTACGAGTCAGGTCGCCAGGCTCTGCAGTTGCTTGTATCACCTCTTCGATCCCGTTCTTACTGCCTCGGTCATCGACATTGGGCAGAGCCAAAAGCGCTCGTCGCTGGGCCGTACAGGGTATAGGTGTTCGGGCTTGAAGTTTAGGGTTTTTGGGTTTGGCGCTGAAGACCCCAACTGCCCCGACAAGGGCTGGCTTGGCCAGACACGAACCCCGAACCCCCAAACCATCTCTACCTTCGAACCGCAACCCGGAACCAGAAAGCCAAAATCGTAAGCCCTCCACACCCAGACATGAGCGCTGCAGAGTTGAAAGTGATTCAAGGCACGAAGCACCCGGCCGAACTCCTAGTTCTCAGCCCTAAACCTTTTAAACCTTCAACTCGAAAACCGCAAATTCCCAAGGAAGCTGCTCGAAAACTCCCAGAGCTCCGAATCCCTTAGCTGCAGTCTGTTCCCTTTAAAAAAACGGCCACGAAGGCCCCTGAATCGGGGAGCGTAGGGTTTCCCTTTTTGCAAGGAGGCCATCCCCATAGTCTCTAGCGCTGTCCATGGTTGCGGGTTCCTGTTTCGGCTTCGTGTCGGGGGCACAGACTCCGAAGGGTCGTCTTCGTTTCGGGTGCAGGGCCCTTAAGTCCTCGCCCTTACCTCCTCAACATCACGAGGCACACGGGTCTTGAACGAATCCGGAGTGCTAGTGCAGCCCCAAAAGCACGAGATTCACCTGCCCAAAAGGAGAGATCACTCAAGCTCTCATGCCTGGTATTTCTAAAGCCTAAACCCTCGATGTCCGCCATCATGACCAAGCTGTGGGCCCAAGTGATGCGAGCTCTCCGACTACGCTTCCCCTTATGCCTTATACCCAGGGTCTCGGGGTGCATCCTAGACAAAAGTTTAAGGTTCAAGCAGCCTCAGTCCCATCATCTAACCCTAGACCCTAGACCCTCTGCTCTTCGCCCTGAAGACCCCAACCCGCGCAGCCGGGGGAAAGATGGCACAGTGCCATGCGGCGTGTCTCTGCAGCAGCTGCTGGCTTGGCGGGCCTCGTGTCTTTCGCCTGGAAGAGAAGCTTGAGGTATCGGGCAATTTAGACCCGTGATTGACAAATCCCTCAAGAAGGCTAGAAGTGCCAGCGTAGAGCCCCAAACAGTGATAGAGCACCACCATGGCAATGGACACTGCGCAGACCATGAAGACCGCGACGACGACCACGACTGCTGGCGGATTCAGAGACACATCCTGCGCTGATGCTTCCCCCCTCGCAAAACGGCGATTCAGGAGCACGCCAAACATGCTTCTCCAAGTACTGGTGGGATTCAGAGATTGCGAGGCCAAAAGGTGGCCAATGTATTGGAAGATACTATGGACCTGGGAAGACTTGTAAACGATAGGACGTCAGTGCAATCTATTCGCCCTACTTCCGGCGCCGCTTGCCGGGCCTTCTCGCGTCTCGCAACGCGCGACCACTAACCAATTCTCTATACCTTTCACGCTAGCATCCCAGAGTGTGTACCACGCTGTCCTGGGGAATAACAGGGATCCCAAAATTGAGGTCCTTCGAGAAAGGGAGTTTACTATTCAGTCTACGGTCTACACTCTGCAGCCTGCGTCTTCGCTGGATTAAGAGTTGTCTGTTCTGGTTCTCAGCTGAAGTGCCTTGCATGCACACGCTCCTTTTTGCTGTATATCCCTTATTCCAGTTCCTGACATGTGGACATTACTTGTCGTGCGTCGGAGGCGTAGGGTTCAGCGTTTACATCCAGAGATTAAGACTGACGAGCTCGGCTGCCTTATGCAGCCAAGTTTGCCAGGTGGGATATGGCTTCTGTACGTGTGTTAAACACTGAGCCCTATACCCTAAACCCGGAAGCCTAAACACTGTCACTTCATAGGCTACACCAACTCCTTTGGGCAATTTTGCACCAGCTCAGAAGTTTTGTGAGTGCCACAACTACGGTCAAGCTAAAGAAAAAACCAAAAGGTGTCCTTACTTGAGCTAGGGTTCCGACTGTTTCAGGTTTTGTTGGGGGTCCCATACCGTCTGAAACTCACCCTAAAGCCTGAACCCTAACCCCGAAGGCCCAACTATCCACACTTTGAAGTTGCCGCTTTCATCAGGACGGCAGTGATGTTGATCCTGGCGTCTCGGTCCAGAATTCGGCCTATTCGGTCTAAGAGGATCTTATTTGCAGCAGTATGATTTGGGGGAAAAATATACACGAGTTTGGGCTGTGGGAATGTTTCGGAATCTTTCGGCCATAAGTTTCTGCATCGATCGGTCTTAGTGAACATCTGAGGGCACGCTAGATGGTCTGGTCTTGTCTGTAGTTTTTGGTGTTGCGACTGGTTGTGTTCAAAGTTTGTTCTTTGCTGCTCTTGCCAACTTGCTTCCTTGATGTTGCTGATGTCATCACTGTCAGGACTAACTCAATCATCAGTCATCCGTCATTGAGCTTTGGGAGAGATGCGTGCTCGAAGCCTGCGTCGGTTCAAGCTGGCCAAGTTGTAGAGATGGCCACGATCGCCTACCGCTACACCTTCCTCGACGTGCTCCTGGAGGAGGAGGACCGGGCGCGAGAGCTCCGCGGACCCGATGCCGGTCGAGCACGCAGTGCCCCGGCGAGCCGCGGGTGCCGAAAAGCGGCCCGGGATTTGGAGGAGCTAGAGAAGCACCGCTACGTGCTCTCCCTCCCCAAGCCGGAGCCTAAACAGTCGAAAGCATGGGGCGAGGAATTCAGCGTTGGCAGCGTAGGGCACCCCAACCTTTGCCAGCGCCCATGCGTTCACACTGCCGCTGGGAGGCGCTGTGAGGCTGGTGCTGGATGTGAATTCTGCCACCTCCACCACAGCCACATCATGAAGATGGACAAGATGCAGCGCCGCATGATTGATGAGATGCCGAAGGGCGACTTCTTGTACCTGGTCCTCCAGCTCCTCCAAGAAAAGGCCCGAGATGCAAGCATTCAAGGCACAGAAGCTCTTTTCGACATCCTCGAGAAGGAGCTGCAATCCACGCAGTCCGAGGTCCATGAGATTCGGAAATCTCCTCCCAGGCGCCTTCTCCGCTGCCTGCGCCAAGGGAGCTTTGCTGCAGTGGCAAGCTTGGCCGCAAGGAAGTGTGCAAAAGGTAGCATGATCCGAGTTCGTGAGGCTATGCAAGCTTTGCGAGCACAGGCGCAAGCCTCTGAGCCAACGGCCCAAGGCTCGTCAAATTAGAGACTTCTCTCCTTTTAGTCTTGCATGTCAGAGGGCCGGGGCGCCGGCAACCCAACTAAGCCCAAGCACAGTACATCTTCCGAAATGCATGTCTCACTATCCCTAAGCAATCCCTTATAAATCTTCTAAACCCCATAGGCCCAAAACCGTCTAGGCTTGAGGTTCATTATAGAGTCGGTGCGGCGGTGAGGCTCAGGGCATCTGGGATTCGAGTTCATAAGCCGCGTACGCTGCGTTGCAGGTCGGTATTTCTTTGTAGCGTCAGATCGGGGATGTCATGACGAGATAGTACGGGGTGTAGGGTTTAGGGATCTTAGGGCTTAGGGGTGTAGGGATCTAGGGTGTATACACAGGGAGTTGGTGTTGGGAGATATTTGATGTGATGAGGATAAGAGGCGAGGGGGCTACGTCTCCTGCCCGAAAGTATCAGCTCTGCCCTTCGACTTTGATCATACAGACGCCAGAATTCATGTGGCAGTCTGCCTGTTTTTCTGTCGCAGCTTCACGGCCCTTGAACTGGAGACGGGTCAAGATCCTCTAGGCAGAGTGCGCCAAGGATCATGCAAGGTATCAGAAGACACCACTACCACTCTAAACCTTATAGCCCTAAAGCTTGAATCCAAAAGCCTATATGCCGTGTTTTGCTTCCCTAGTGCATCTCTTTCGTGCCGTCTCCTCTAACGGGTCATTGGGCTGTGGTTGGCAAACATGCTTACAGACCTTTCATGTCCAGGTTGAGTCTACGTTCCACAACCTCCAAAGGTAGCAGATTCTGCCACAGAAATGAAGTACGGCTCATGTGAAGCGAGTCTTAGAGGAACTTAGGATTTCCGTGAGTGTATTTCTTGGGCCTCATTTGTCAATTGTGGAGATACCATGGTGAGGAGTCCCTACTTCATACGAGTGCATCTCTGAGAGTTTTGTCAGCAAGCGGAACAGTCGGTCGTCCCATTTCGCTGGCTTCTTTTGTCCAGTATTGCCTGCGGAATCCGATCTGCACTTTTGTCGCACGCACCTTAGCGGCGCTGACTTGTGCATACGCCTGCGCTAGACCCTGCATTTACAGCCCTGCCGCAACAGCAAAAACAGCCCGGCATAGTCAGTGTTTGATGAGTCTGATGTGGATGCCCGACACATTTTAATCGATTCAGAACAATGCCCAGAACAATCCCTAGGCCCTAAACCTAAACCCGTAACCCTGAGCCCTGCCGTGCACAGCTGCATATCTTGGGCATAGGAGACGCGCATCCCAACGCTGCGATTCTGCTTGGCTGCCGCATCTCACCCACAAGCAATCCGAAACTGCGCCATCCATAGCTTGAACGCCTGGCGTGGGCCCTTTACCCCTCATGTACCCTAAACCTATAATCCTTGAATCCTGAAGCTTAAGCCCCATGTAAACCCGAATCGGTCTTGAGATTTTGGGGATTTCGGGTCTGGAGGGCCTATACTATTTATTTGGACGATATTAGATTTTTCTATACGTACTATACTAAACAACAATATACTATACTATACTATACTATATACTATGCTATACTATACAAAACTGTACCATACTTTACTATACTATACTATACTATACTATACTATACTATACTACACTATACCATACTTTAAAATATATTTACTATACTATACTATACCATACCATACTTTGCTTTACCATTAAACTATACTATACTATACTATACTAGATTGTACCCTCCAAGCACCCACCAAAACAAGCGTTCAACAAGCTTAACTTCCTCCCGCCCTTCCCGGAACGATGCTTTGAAATCGCATTTAAACTCCTCACAGAAACGCCTGCTACTGGCATCCGATTGTGTCTAGAATTCCGTTGTAGTCCCAATATCTAGCTGCCCCACAGTGGCTTCCTGCAGATCATACTATACTACATTTTATTGTTTTCTCAGCACAATGTATTGTACTATACTATATACTATATACTATATACTTTATACTATATACTATATACTATATACTATATACTGTCTCTTATATACTAGACAAGACTAGACTATACTAAAGTATTCGTACTATATTATATTTTGTTGTAATATATTCTAACATGCTATGTTGGACCAGCCTATATTACACTACATTCGAAAAATGACTACTAAGCTGCGCCGTCCGAGGCCAACGACCTCCTCGAGTCCAACTTGAGCCTCCTGCCCGAGGTCTCGTGAGGGGCTGGTGGGATTTCGACTTTTGGTCTCGGCGGTTTAGGGTTTCTAAAAGGGGTTACTGTAAGGTTTCTGTAAAGATACTAGAAGGGCTTAGGGCTTGAGGTTTTTTGGTGGTGTTCCCAGAAGAGGCTGGAGATTGCGCAGGGCTTGGGGGTTTGGGTTTGTTGTGTTGGGTTTTGGGAGTTCTGGGTGTCCTTTGAGGTTGGAGCAAGTAAACAGGTTGTGGACAAGCGCTTGCGCAGTTAAGCCGCGGGATGAATTGGTTGTCGAGTTTGATGTCCTGGGCCTTGGGCAGATAGCCCTAATCTGAAATCCTACATAATCCCCCCCTAAAACCCTAAACCCCTGTGCATCCTGATGTTTCAGTCTGCAACGGGTCGGCAAAATTGCAGGTTTCCGTGCTCGACGGCTACTTCGGATCTGGAGACGAGGTGGCCAGCAGCCGCCTGCCAAGCTTCTAGATTTGGGAAGCATGACTCTAAACCCTAAACCCTAAAACCCTAAACCCGAAAACCCTAAACCCTATAGCCTATAACCCTAAACCCTGAAACCCTAAAGCCCTAAAGAGACCCTGCGCCCTAGACCAAAACAAGCCAGTCTTGGAATCCCGAGGCCGACAACGCCTAGACCCCACACCCTAAAGAGGGTGCTCTTTATGGTCGTAGCATAGACGTATACTTTTGGGCGTAATCTGTTGTAGATGTATCGTTTGGGATAATATTCAACGAACTTTTCTGGAGGTATGCGGCCCCATACATGGTGTAACCTCCACCCCCGTAGCCCCCAAAGCCTAAACCCAGAACCCTTAGTTAACACTAACCTATCCTTACCCAGGTCCTCCTCCTACAGCTCCTCCTGCAGCTCCGCCGACGGCTCCGCCGACGGCTCCGCCGACGGTTCCGCCGCCGGCCACGCCGGTGCCGGCACCCGCTCCGGCGCTCAGACCTGGCCCTGCAGTTCAGGCACGGCTGAGCTGCTGAAGATTGGGCTTTGGGTTTTGGGTTTAGGGGTTTAGGGGTTTGGGGTTTTAGAGTTTTGGGTTTTAGGGGTTTAGGGGTTTAGGGTTTTGGGTGTAAGGGTTTCGGGTTTAGTGGAAGTTGAAGTAATCTGGCACAGAAGGTATCTCTTTACTCGTGCTTCCGTATTCGGGTCCGCTTTTTCTAGACTTCCCATTGTATTTATGCAGGTCCGTTTTTGTTTTTGCTTTCCCTTGCAGGCTTTCAGGTTGATGGTTTAGCAGTCCCCATGCTTGTGAGTTCGCAACTAAAATAAAAGCTTCTCAGGAAAGCCATACAGACCCTAAGACACTACTGTAAGACCCGAAGACCTTGAACGCTACAATTTAAACACTAATTAACGCCCCAAAACCCTAAGCTTTATACCCGAATCAAAGCCCTAAGCCCTAGAGTTTAAACGCCCCACCATTCTTTCACCCTGGCACGGTTCTCAGTTGGAGACCCTCAAATTCTACACTCCACACTCTGCCGAGACGTCGACTCGTAGAAAGGGGCCTTGGGAAACATCAACCTCAAGAAACAGCTTTCTGCGCGCAGCCCGCAATTTAGGCGGCAAGTTGGGATGCTTAAGATACTTCCTGAGGATCGTTCAGTCTTTCATTCGCAGTTCCATAGATCCTAAACCCAGCAGCCCTTACGCCCCATGAATCCACCCTAAACCCTAAAACTCCTAAGCCCCTAAACCCTAAACCCTACTTCAGGAGCGGCGCAGCGACGGCTTGTCCTTGTTTTGCTTCGCCTGGACCCACTTGGGGAGATTTGGGCTTTTGGGGATCTTCTTGATAGGTTTTTGTTGTTGGCTTGGGGCTTCGGGATTTGTTGAGCTTTTCGGGCTTGGCGTCGTCTTATTTGGGATTGAGCTTTTGGGTTGGGGATTTACGATCGCGTGTAGGATTTAGGGTTTGGGTCTCAGGACGTTGTGCTCCAGCGTAATCCGCAGCACCAAAGGCTTAAGGCCAATTGCTCAATGCAACATACACGAGCACGCAGGACCTTCTACAGCCGTTTGAGTCACATGAAGTATCACTGAAAGCTGCTTCAAAACTCCAAACCCCTCTGCGGATGACTGTGTAGCACCCAACTGGAGCTAGCCTTCAGAACAGTCTGTCATCAGCCTGTCATTCCTTAAGCCCTCTGCCCGCAAGCCTTTGTGGGAACCCTCACCTCTCCGACTTCTGGAAAACTCCAAATCCCCTTAAACTCCACACCCAACCCCAAACCCCGCAACAGCCACCACCCTAAAGCTTCGACGGCATAAGCCTGAGCCTACAATCCCAAATCCCTGATCTGCCTCGAGGACCCCACGTCGTGGCTACGACGAGCAGCTGCTGACAGAAGTGCGAAAGCAGCTGCTCGATCAAATCTTGGGGTTCATGGTTGTTGGCGGGGGGATCAAGATTCTACCACGGCTGCTACTGCTAGTGCTACAGCACACATTTGTAGTTACCTTAACAGTAGTTGCTCATACGATGTTTACTACTATTGCGACTACGATTATTATTGTACTTCTTACCACCATCGTATTATCATGATGAGGAGGATGATGATGGTTGTGATTGGTATCGTCATTACGACTACTACTGACTACTGCCTTTGTTAGTACTCTTATCTGTTCGCGTACTACTAGTATTGTTGTTGTATTTTTCTTATTCTTCTGTTGGTATGAATACTGCCAGAATTTTTATTGCTACGTAGTACTTGTAATCGATAATCGTAGTCGTCGTCGGAGGAGGAGTAGGAGTGGGTAAAAGTAGCAAGCAGCAGAGGTCGTCGTCGTCGGACGAGTCATCGCGCTTTATTTTTGGTACCCGGAAGCAGCCACGGACCCTTATCCTCAGTCAAGAGCACTGAACTTAAGCCGGACTCGAACCCGAGATACGCGAAATGCGACGGGCATGTGTTCTACACCGACAAAGACAGTGGTGGGGACGAGGCCAGTGGGAGAGTTGATCGGGCTTTGCGAGGGCTTCGTTGAGTTTTGCATTGATCTTTGCTGTTTATGAGATGTTTAGGATCAGACGACCTGGTGAGTAGGTTATGTTCCAGTCCTCCGTAAGCAAACGCGAGTGGAGAAGGAACATGACAAAGTGTCGGGAGCCGATGTTAAAGGACTAGAGTTTAGGTCTGCAGAACCCACGGCAGCGAAGCCCTTTCTAAGTTATGAGAAGTTGGTTGCTTGGCGCCATCTCACATAGCGGTCGGAACCATTACCAATGTTGTTCCTAGGGATCCTTCTTAATTTCGAACTATTCATGCCCGTACATTGCGCGTGCCGGTGGTTGTGTTTCTGTGTTGTTTCTTCAACCGTAACTAAGCCCTAGAAGTTTGGTCACTACTATCACCAAACGGCTCGAACCCTAAGCCCTAAACCCTGAGACCTAAATCCCAAGCCGTATCGGACTTCAGAAAAAAGCCCTGGACCGTAAGCCCATGGCGCTAAAGCATAGACCCAGTAAAAAGCCAAAAACCCTATACCCGGTTGTTGCTAGTTCGTGTCATTGCGAATTACTGCCATCGATGTTTCCCTGTGTTGCGCATTTGCGATGCCTCGAGGATCCCGACTTCGTGCGGGTGGAGCTGCCTGCGCAGAAAGTCTCCCGAAGCGACAAGGGCTGGCTCTACCACAGGATCCGGCGTGAAGTTCATTGGGCTCTTGTTAAGAAACTTAGTTTCAGTTACCATCATAGGTGTCTAGCATAATGCATAAGGTTTCCTTATTACGGTAACTGAACAAGAACCCGGTTCAGGGTCTGCGGTAACCGGTTCGAAGTATAAGGATTCAGAGTTTAGGAGGCGTGCGGCCTGTGCTTGACATGCCATGGCCTCACACCAAAGCCCCCTAAGGCCCTAAACGCTATACCCTAAACTTGAGCACTCAACCCTAAACCCTCAACCCCAAACCCTGCAACCTCAGCCCTGAACCCTAGGAACCCAAACCCTAAACTCTAAATTCCAAACCCTAAACCCGAAATCCTTGACCCGAAAACCCCGAAAACTCCAAGCCCTGGAAGGAATATGGTGGGGCTCATGCCTGCCTGGTCGCATCTTCTCAGCACTTCGGCGTGCAAGAAGTGACAAACTCAATCGGGGCTTTTCCAAATTCAATAAGGGTGTAGTTTAGGTCTTTAGGTTTAGGGTTCAGCGTTTATAGGGTTTAGGGCTGCATCAGTAAACAGGCTTAGGCGGCGTAGAGGCACCACTCCCCGACAGGCCACAAATAAGTGCTGGGCTCCGCCGCGAAACCCGAATCCGAAGCTTTACAACCCCCACTGTCTACAACAACAGCGCACCTTTTTTGCAATACCATATGCAGCTGCATCAATACATCGGGTCCAAAAGACCAGCCACAAGGCTTGAGCCCCAGACCCTAGCATACCCTAGCCCCCGTATGACTCTGGGGTTTAGAACGGCTGCAAGCCAACGGAAGGAGTGCCCTGCACCCCAAAACTGTCCCAAACCCCTACCCCCTCAAGCGCAAACCGAAATCCTTGAAAGCCCTCTTTAACTTTTGCTTCGGGCATGAACCCCAAAAGCCCCAAGCCCCTGAACGTTTCTGATCTCCAGAGAGTCTGTGAAGCTTCTAAAAGAATCCCGCACCCCAAAAGCCCCAAAAAACCCTAAA
>CAJNJA010016732.1:0-11240 GCA_905231915.1 Symbiodinium necroappetens | reverse complement strand
CCCCCCCCCCGCCTCCAACAAAAAAAAAAAGGCCCCTGCCCTGAGGTGCCGTCTGGGAGCCGTTCGATTCGCTGCATCTGGAACCTCCACCGCTGCCGAGGCGGAGAGTCGCGCTTTCTCCAGGCGCACCAGGAGCGCCACGGAGCGCGAGTTCAGGTTGCTCAGGAAGCCGGGCTGGGCCTCAGGACAAAAGCTCCCTCTCTCCCTCTCATCAAAACCGACTCCGCGGTCCCCTAGAAGGGGCCCCTACAGGACCGGCAAGTAAGGCTCTGCCTTGAGGAACTTCAGCAGCAGGGGTCGGCTGGCCAGGAACTCCGCGATGCGCGGATGCAGCTGCTGCAGCTCGGGGCTCGGCGAGCCGCCGCCGCTCGGCGTCTCGGCGACCAGCAGGCAGGCCCCCCCTTTTGGGGGTGGTTTGGAGGCTGGGACCGAGAAGAGACCTGTCCAGGGACGTCTCCCAAGCTCGAAGTCCAATTTCAACCCCCCCCCCCCCCATCGCAAAGCAAACCCCGCTGTGCCCAGCTCTTCTAGGCTGCAATTATAGGCCCTTTTCACAGGACAATTACAAGTCCCTTTGCCTTCAGACTGCCATCGTGCCAGGAGCTCCTTGGAGTCTTCGTTTTCCCCTTCGCTACCAAGGGCTTCCAGGGAATCTCGTAGCTTCGCCTTCTTCAGGTCCGCTCCTGTCACCGGAAAGCCATCCTTCAGCAAGGCGAGGATATCTTTCCGTAGCGGCGGATGTCTTCGAATCCACTTCTCCAAGATCTCTAGACCTCCATCGTAGACAAACTGGAGCTTGCAGCTCTGTGGAGCCGCGTGGAGCTTGCTGAGCAGCTGGCTCTTCGTCCCCGGCAACGCCGCTCGCATCTCCTGTCGGAGCAGTTCCCCCCGTTTTCCCCATGCCCCTTTTTGGAGCCTTTGTTGGGGGGGGCGCCTCCAGGAGCTTCTGAGCATTCGGGGCGGAGAGGGGCGCCATCAACGAAAGCGCCGGAGGCCCCTCCAAAGCCCCCGCCGCTTTCTTGGCCAAGTGCCGCTCGTGGAAGCCGCAGAGAAACTTCCCCGACGCCAGCTTCCGCCGGTTCTTGCGGCCCGAGGCATCCCCCGCCCGGCAGCGCGGGGCATGGGCGACCATGGCTTCACTGCTTCAGGGGTGTTTGGGTCAGGAGGAGCGGTGTGGGTAGGGTGGAGCTTGCGTCTGAAAGGGATTTCTTACTTTGAATGGGTCTCATTACCATAATCTTCGCCTCGAGGCAATGATGTGCAAAAGTTTGAGGAAGAAGCAGGACCCCTCCCTAGAGCATGGCTCCCTCCAGAAAAGGCCGGGGCGACCGTCGTCGTGCATGCCCATGTCCGCCAAGTAGACCTTGCACAACCCACTTGAAGATCAGGGAAGACGGGAGAGAAAGAGGGAGAGAGGGAGAGGGAGAGGGAGCTTGTGTGTCTACTGTCTGAGCCCAGCCACGAGCACGGCGTAATCTGAAGAGAAGGCCATGGAGCAGTTCTCCAAGTCCACCCTGGGATGAAAAACAGAATCCGCAGAAACGGTTGAATTGTGGCGGGCCCGTGCTGTGTCACGTTGTCGTCGACGTCCATGGCCGCGATCATGCAGTCGGGCCCACCAAGGGCTGCAGTCCCAGACCTCAGGCGCTCCCGCCGCCCCCCCTCCCCCCCTTGTTTCATTAAGCGCAGCAAGCGCAGCTGGGGCATCTCTTCAAATTTGCTGAGAGAAAAGCATCACTGAGCTGGCGGTGGCCGAACCTTAGAGATAGAGAGAGCCTCCTTTATTTGCTTTTGGGATTGCCAAGGTGCAATTTTACGGGGGGCCCCGGCTCACTGCACTGGCCGGCACCACGACCGCCCAGGCTTTGCCCATCGGGTTGGCCCCCGCAAACTGCACTGTGACCTCTCAGTGCGGTCTAAGAGAACATCCCAGACTGGGCTGTGCTTATACGGACTGGGGACAAAGGTACAAAATGCAGCTTGCCTCCTCCCCTGTAACGTTCCCATCGATCATGGGCAGATACTTGAAGCTGTTCGAGACGCCTCGGCCAAGGGGCTATGTCATCGCTTGGACTTCGTTCTCAGGAAATTCCGGTGCCTGGTGGGGTGTAAATCTTAGTGAACACCATCGTGCCATCGGATCGGTTGTCCAAGTCCTGCACCGCACCCGCAACTAAGTCTCCTTGCCAGTCGGCATCTCTCCCGCCTCCACGTAGACCACCAGCTCGTAGGTCGAGCCGTGTCGTAGTTGACAGTCTTCCAGCACGGCAGAGACCTCCACAAACAAAGAGCCCGGGCACGCCCAGAGCCACGGCATGGTTTGATCCCTGGCCCTCACCTCGGTGAGCGACACCACCGCCGTGCCTCCCACCATGCTCTCACCATCGATGCGGCAGCCGGGACCTACCACGACAAAGAGGCTTCCTCCGGGCCCTCCCGGGCCGGGGCCCCCGGGCCTCCCATGGCCAGGCTTCCCATCATGGACTTCAGGCTCCAGCGCGTCACCTGTGGGGCCTGGAGCTCCGGGACCACCTGCCACGACTCCACATGACATTAGGGAAGCTATCTGACAAAAGAGTAACCTAAACACGAGGCCGGCAAGACCATGGCCCAGACGTTTCCTGTGCATCTTCAAGTTGAACTCTCTCCCGCCCTTCGTTGATCTGCACAGTCGTGCATGCGCTGCCTGCGACCACTGCGGCAGCACCTTGATCCGTCGCCTGAGGGAGTCCGAGATCGCTTGCCGAAGGGGCCCCCTCAGATGCCGGTGTTCCCATGCCAGGCCTCCGTGGTGAATTTGAAGGCCACACGGCTGGTCAAGACAGACTCCGCCTGGCAAAACAAGCGTGTAACGCGTTCGTTCGCGTTTTCCAAGGAGAAAGGGGCGCCAGGAAGGGCTCGGTCTTGAATCGCATGGAGACCACGGGCACCTACGGCGTGCATCTTTGCAAGTTGAAGCATCAGCGTGCTTCTTGGGGCTCAAGCCAAAACCAAGACTGGCTGCGAAGCTTGTCCATCCGTCTGAGAACAGTGGGTCGCGAAGTGGAGAGGCAACCGCAAGGACTGGCTTGATCTGAGTGCTAGGCATAGGATGAGTTAAGGCCCTCCACGTAGGCGAAAGCCTGCGCCGGGGCTTTCGATCACGGCTGATCACGGGCCACATATTGACTGGTCTGCGAGGCGTGGCGGCCCAGCCTTGTAGGTCACCCCACGCTGCAGCGCGCACTGCGAAAGAGCGATCGTCTCGACCCCACTACCTCAAACAAGTGAGGGATGCCCACCTCACCGAGATTCAAAAATATTATGATGATTTTACAGCAAAATATATAACATGTGATATAATCTGTCATTTTTTACATATATATATATATATAGATTATAAATATACTATACATTCTAAACCGCTCGATACCGTGCGGACACTCACTGAGCAGCATGGCAGTCGCACAACTTTTCTTCCGCGACCACAACATGGGGTGGGCTGCAAACAGAGTGTTTCATTATGTGTCCGATCGCCCGCACACCGATCCCGCTTGCCGATCGGGGCATCCGGGTGTAAAAAAATCAAACACCACGGCATCCGCATCGAACCACCAACACACTCCCAGGCCCGACACCTTGAGAATGCACCCATCCACAACGTAGCCCCTTGGTTAGCATTGCGACATATGATCGATGCACCGCCATTTGAGCACCAAGCCCCAGAAACTCTACGAGCTCGCATACGTCTTTTTTGGCCGAACAGCCGAACAGCTCTTGATCAAGGCTGCTTCGACCGGCTCGGAATCGACAAGTACCATAACACAAAATCAGTGGATAGCGACCGTGACTCTTATCAATTTGGAGTCGCAGACTCGCAGACTCGCGCTGCGCAACAGGATTTTTTCTTTGGAGTCCGCGGCTATGGTGTGCATCAACAGCGCGCTACCCGCTACCCTGGCCAACCGTGAGTGCGCGAGGGAAGTCCCCCGCCCTTTTCCAACCGATGAACACGGCGATGACTCAATGACGATGCACGGTCGGAACCAGCCCTCGTCCGCCCATCGGATCAGCACCACATCGAAGAACTGTTGCTGAACCCATAAGTCTGAGACTTAACATCCACATAGGTGGCCGAGGCCTCTCTCATCGTCGATGTTTTCCGAACAACCGCAACAGAGCTGAAGCTAGGCCTGAGCCTTGCAGAATCCTTGCCAACGTCGGCAAAAGTTTAGTTCATAGCATATAATGTATAGCATACAATGTATCATCTGAATATAGGAAATATAGTGTAAAACTATGATCTTTACTACTTCGTATTTTATATTTAATATTTACAATGAACAACATACTTGAAAGAATATGATAAGAAGAGCATATAGCAGGACATGATACAAAACAATACAACAGAACACGATGTAACATCAGATAAGACAATAGACACATATGCTGCCAGAATATACAATAGCTAGCCTAAATCAACGTGGTAGAAATCAAATACAACCCAATATGAGATCAAAATTAGGATATAATGCGATAAGACATATACCATAGAATTGAAGAGAAGACAAGAAACTATGTACAGATAGATAGATAGATAGATAGGTAGGTAGGTTGGTAGGTAGATAGATAACCCTTTCTATATATACATATATACATATACATATACACACATATATATATACATGAATGTATAGGTAATGAGACATGTAATTAATTGATGGGCTTGGTTCGTCTCCGAGCCAAGGGCTGATGACCTCGCCCTGGAGGTGGCACAGCGCGCTGCCCAACGAGTAGGTGCCCACCTCCCAAAAGCAGCGCTTCTTGTCATACATACACACAGACATAGGATATGATATCTGACATATGACACACGACAGATGGTGTATGATGTATGACGTATGATGTACGATACCTGACATATGATGGCGAATGATATATGACAGAAGCTATAGAGATATAGAGAGAGAGAGAGAGAGATGCGTGTGTGTGTGTGTGTTCTGATGTCTCTTGTTCCGTTGGGCGACTTGAGCGTCAAGCGGATCTGGTGCTCGACAGCGGGCAGGGTCGCCAGTCTTCCACTTCTGCGCTATGCCGCTATGCTGAATGAAGCATAGCTTCACTGACTCACGCCCGGGTGGAAGACCGGAGACACGCGTCCAGCCAACATTAAAGGCACCTTTGGGTGAGGCCTAAGCCGAAACGTTTGCTCGCGGCTCTCAAACCACGTGCAGAAGGGCGCGTGCAGCCAGAGCCTCCCGATGCCAATGGGGCTGTAGACTTCGGCGATCAGGCTCCGATGAATGCAACCGAGGCGCTGCACCGCCTCCCCGCTATCTGCCACCCTTCTCCCCTCGGTACATCGAACATGAGTGGAGACTGGGCGACACAAGGTCGGAACCCGAGCGCCAGACCCTCCGGGCCCTGACCCCGATCGCCCCGGTCGCGTTCACGGCCGCCCCGATCTCCCCGATCTCCACCACGATCCTCCCAAAAGACGGGAGAGACGAAAAGCGAAGACTTCACGGCGTTGCAGCCCAGGCACTCGAGGCTCCCGGTGTCCGTGGCCGCCCCCGCCGTGGCCATGGCCTCCACGGCCTCGACTCCTTCAATCCAGTGCCGGAACCGAATTTGAAGCTCCAAAAGTGCACAGCAGCCGTGGGGCCCTCCTGCTCCTGCGGCCGGCCCCACCTCGGCCAGGACTCCGCCGCTCCCGACTCCTTCAAACAAAACCGAGAAGACAAAAGAAGAGAAAGCAGCGGGCGGAGAGCTCTAAGAGCTCTCTCCGTCTCTCCGTCTCTCTTCTCTCTCTTCCGACGTACAAGGCGCTCCTGGAAGCCCGGTTGCTGCGTGGCTGGAAGCCCCGGTCTCGCTCACGCTCGCGGCTCCGCGAGGTGCGGTTCCGACTCTTCTCGGTTTCCTCCAAAATTCGAGTTAAGGGTTTAAGGCTCCGGGGTGGGGAGGTGGGCTTCCACAGCGCCCCGTGCACCTTCTTGTGTAGATAGGAGCCGATGGCTGGAGTTTTTGTGCAGGGCTGGATGTCCTTGTGTGTCCGGGCTCTGACAGAAACCGTCCATCCGCCTCCATGGAGATCCGCTCAAACCCAAGAGCCGGACAGCACCGTTTTTAATGTCTTTGAGCATGATCATGACCTAATGAACAGGCTGTCAGCTCTCTTCAGCTCCGGCCTCTTTTGGTGATCTGAGCTCCGGTCTAAAGATGACGGCTTGTTCGAGGCCGCCAAATGCTCGCCTTCAAAACTCAGCGAAGCGAAGTCACCAGTACCCCACCCCAACACGAGGAAGACTCGGAGCCAACAGCCCCTTTAAACCGCGAAAGCTGCTATAAACACCCCCAAAAATCCCCGAATGAACCACTGAACCCGAAAGAAGAAATGAAGCCTAAATTGCCACAAGGAGCAGATCTTGTCCAGGGCTTCGTCCGGGTCTTCCCGGCTCTCTAAGGCCTCCGCCCAAGAACTGCCACTTCTCTCCGGGGGTTCAAGCATGTTCGTGGCTTCTTCTTTTTTGTTTTTTTTTGGGGGGGGCTTGCAAGCATTCTACATCTTCATTACGGCCTTTCGGTGGCTCAAGCTTCTTGCGGGTCTCTGGGGTTTGTGAGGCGTCACCTCGGCAAGCTTGCACGCCGAGGGCGCGTCGAGCTTGTACTTCTTGGAAGCCTCTCGTATCCGCACCGGAGCACGGCCGTCAAAGCGAGCGACGACTCCTGCGCCCGGCGCCTTCTCGACTTTGGGATTCGGAGTGAGGCAGCCACGGAAGACGCCTCTTCTATCGGAACGGCGGCCCCCATGCACAAGGCTCCAGCCTGCTGCCTGCCTTGCTCCATCCATCGGATGCTAACCTGGGGCTCTGGGCTGGGTTGAGGCACAGAACAGCAACGGCACGCAGAGCGCGACGACGCTCCGCCCGGGCCACGCGTGCTTGGAGTTCTCCTTCTGCGACAATCCGGCCGGGCGGCCATGAGAAGGTCCGCCGGGTTCTTGGCACCCTTCAGGATCTCGTACAAGGAGGCGATGTCCTCCCAAAGAGCGGAGAACGGCGTGCTCAGCCAGCTCTTCTCTCCTATTAAGCCCCCCTAAGCCCCAGAGAGTCTCCTCCTCGTAGGTGTTGTTGCGGCGCTTCAGCTGTTCGTTCAGCATCCGCGCGTGCCTGGTCAAGTCACGGCTGCGATGTGGAAGCAGCCGAAAGCTCGTTTTCCAGCCTATCACCGATCTTGAAGTAGTGCACAAGCTCTATGACTTCCGGCTCAAGAGCAGTTGATGCAGCCTGGGGCAGTCGGAGCAAAACAGCTCGAGAGAGAGAGAGAGAGAGAGAGAGAGAGATTGTGACGCAGCTGGCCTTTGTTGCATCGTACTCCATCGCCTGCTGCTGTGTGAGGCTCGGCGGGCCCGGAATGGCTGCTGGCATTGGCGGCATGCCCGGCGGCTGCATGCCCGGCTGGATGCCCGGAGGCAGCACCACCGGCGGCATGCCGGGGCCCAAGCCTCCCAACGTCGAAAATCTCGCGACGAGCCCCCCAGCTTTTGGCCTAAGGCCCCTCTCTCAGCCGAGCCTGGGAGGCTCATGCCCGGTCTCATGGCGAGGGCACCTCGTCTTTGCGGGGCTCTCCGCGCGCGCGCACGCGCGAGATCGCCCCCCCCCCAAAGGCCTGCAACTCCGGGAGGGATGTTGATCATCGAATTCGCCTCAGCTTCCGTCGCTGGAGCGCGCGATTAACCTCGACCACCTGGTGCCGGAGTTCCTCCCTGCCTGCTAAAGTCTAGAACGACGGAAGCGCGCAGTGCCTCAACTTTGCGGGCTTCGCAGATTCGACCGGGAGGTCCGCGGGCCCTTTCCATCGCCAGCACGAATCTAACTTATCAGACGCATCGAGAACGAGAAGGTCCGAGTCCTGGAGGCCGAGGCGACAGAGCTACGAATTTTTGACCGGGTCGCCCCCGAGATCGCCGGCGGCGGTGGCACGCTCCTCGGCATCATCCCTTCAGTTCTCCCGCTTTTCTTCAAAAAACCACACAGAAAGTCTGCACATTTCGACCTGCGGCCGCGGGGTGGCGCTGTGCCGGCCAAGCGTCCCAACGCCTATTCGAGGAGGCACCGTCTGGAAAGACGGCGTAGGCCCACTCCTCGAAGCACAGAGAGGAAGTCGCAGATCGAGCGCTGCGGGAAGGTCATCTTATGATACGGCCGTACTTCCATGAAGGCACTCTGAATGATTAAGGAAGAGCAAGGGACGAGTTATAGGCCTCCGGAACCCCTACCCCTGCAGCCGGCTGTCGCTTTGGACTCCGGCACAATGGCCTTGTTGTTTCCTCCGGCTCCTGCGAGCCAGAGGAGCATTGGTTTAGAGCATGTCTGCATGATTGAAGGGTCTCAGTCCCGGCAAGGGCGGTGCAGACCCATGCTTGCTCTCCAGCTCCTTCGTCGGCACAAGGCACTGGCAGATCATGAAAAAAGCTCAGAACTGCCTCGATCTTCTCCGAGATCTCGCCGGCGAGCATCATTTGAAACTCTGCACCACCTGAAACGCTGCGTCCCTGCATGAGGCGTTGGGCTGGGTACTTTCCGATGCCTTCATCTCCCTCTTGCTTCGCTTTCTCGGCGGCATCCTCGAAACGAGCAGGGAAGCATTCCATGTGCAGACATCGTGAGCATTTGTTTGCCTGAGTCTCGCATGCTTTCGCGCCTTTGTCTTGCAGCCCAGTTTCGAGCATCTTCTGCCTGTCCTCCCTCAGGTGGGACAGCTCGTCCCAGATTTCTGGGGTCATGGCGGCCATGGTGCCTGACACAAGCGGAACAAGAATGATCCAAAGCAGCCAAAAACTCAACAAACATCTCCGCCTGGTAGGCACCTCCTGGCACGCCAACCTTGGTTTACATGAGGATGCTCCATTTGTAAGAACATCGGTCGCCAAAACTGCACTCCGTTCTCTGCGGCCCAAAAGCCGCGGCGCCGCGTCCATGGGACCCCGGTGTTTAGCAGCAAAAACAGCTGCAGTGGGGGGGGGCGGCCGAACCGGGTCAGGTGCTTGCCCTAACGGCCCACATAAGCGCGCGAAGATCGAACGAAAGAAGCACAGAAGCACACGTAGTTGCACACACGAACGCAGCTGCATGGACAAAAAAAGGCCCGGATATCAGCACTGGTTGCACACAAAGAGGGCCTTGATGGCATTGGGGTCCACCCACTGCTCGTGGATGTTGGCGACCTGAGGTCCAAAAAAGACAGAATTCCCCTCCGCCCCGCCAAAAAAACAGACAGAGACCTCTGAAAGCTGAAAGGGTGCCCTGACCTAAGGTGCCCCCCCCGACCCGAGGTGGCGGCCACCATGGCCCAGACCTCAGGGAGCGAAAGGAGCGACCCAAAACAGACACCCGCGACACCGATGCCGGATACAGGATCCCGGGCCGCTCCCTCCGTCTCCGCCTGAAACCTCGGGGCGGCATGCGTATGCATGCGTGCGCGCGAGAGAGAGAGCGAGAGAGAGAGAGAGAGATCCTGCGAGCTCCTTCTCGGAGTGTTCTCTCCGGTCGCTGAGCCCTTCGCGTCAGCTGAAAGCCGTCGGGAGAAACCAAGCTGTTGGTCACGGTCGGCTGCATCAAGAAAGTGTTCGTGTGCGGCACCACGAACCTCAAAAATCACGGTCAAGCAATCTGGGTTCTTGTTAGGGGATTTAATTTTTAAGTTACCACAATAAGGAAACCTTATTCTTTACTATGGATTCCTACTATGGTAACTTAAATAAAAATCCCTAGTCACAAGAACCCAGGGGCAGTGGCCATGGCTTGAAGCTTTCTCTGGGCCCTCAATGAGCTTCCGAGGCCCTCGCTGCACCGCAGGTGCGATGACCCCATCATCCCCATTGTATGTCCCCTGCGCACCACGGGATGCTTCGGCCGGGGAGTTGTGAGTAGTTATACCTTATGTATGCTATTATAATCTATTGTAATAAACTCTTATAATCTAGTAACATCTGCTAGAATAAACTATAGTAAATTACTATAATCCATTATAATCTATAACAATTAAGCTACTATAATCTAACTACAATATGCCATTATACACATCGCTTTGTTTGGTGTGTTTGATGGTGTTTGGATTGCGGGATTTGAGGGGCGCGAGCACGAGATTGTGATGGCTGCGAAGACGTCAGCGGCAAAGGTCCGGTTACCAATCGGCAAGCACAAAACGCCATACCTCTGTGTGAGCTGCTCAGAGACCTTGACGCCAATGTGCGGGAAGAAAACTCTCTCCCAGGGGCTGGGCCCTCTTGGGGGGGCTTCAGGGAGTTGATGCTTGTTCGTGGTGTGGCGAAGCGCCAAATTGCCGGGCCTGCGCATGCACCAGTCTGGTCTAGGCCTCCAAGTCCCCCCTCCCCTAGCCATAGGTTCAACCCTTCGACCTGATGAGGCCATGAACAAGCACTCCCGGGAGTGCGGATAGCTGTTGTTGCAGTGCAACACCCTGTGTGACACCCTGCCCACGCCCACGCCGAAGAGCTGGGCTCATAACCTGCTGGTGCGACAAGAGCAGCTGGGAAGAAGCAAACACAAGTAGGGTAGCTCATTCCCTTGTCCCGTATATCCCATCTCATTGCCCAGCATGGCTCACACAAAAGCGGAGATTTTACGCGCACGAACGAGATCGTGTCTGGGCTTGGCACCAACAGCATAACAACTATGGCACTTACATATTTCTTGTGGAAGGCATGCTCAAGGCAAGCTGTGCTTGAACCTTAAAAACCTTAAAAACATTAACAACCCTAAAAACCCTCAAGAACCCGTAAACACTCTTAAAACCCCTTAAAAACTTTGAAAAACCCTCAAAAACCCTCAAGAACCCTTAAAAACCCTTAACACCCTTAAAAACATTTAAAACCATAAACCCTGAACCCGAAACCCGAAACCCTAAACCTTAAACTCCGGCCTAAGCGCCGCCGCCTTGTAAGCGGCGGCGGCCAAAGCCCTCGCTACTTTTGCGACTCGCTTCCATCCCGGGCTATATGCCTACCACGAACAGTACAAGTAGCACGTACGTGGCACCACAAGCGTGAACTTGTTCTCAATAGGGACAGTTGACCTGTCCCCGGGCGTACGCCAATAATGCTCTATTAAGGCAAATACCCTAAACCCTGCACACTTGATCCTGGCGCGCGCGGCGCGCTTTTTAGTCTATTTGTCCTTTTGGAAGGGCTTTGATGTTGTCGAAAACCACGAAAAATACGAGGGTTTTGCGTGTCAGGG
>CAJNJA010016731.1:0-36177 GCA_905231915.1 Symbiodinium necroappetens | reverse complement strand
TTGGGGTTTAGGGCTTAGGGTTGGGTCGGACAAGGGTTCGAGAAGTCGGCTTTCAGGGAAAGAAGAAGCACACTGCCGCAACTGACGGAGCAAGATGAAGCTGAGCTGACACGACAGAAAAAGTAGACAACGCCTGCAACGTGGTTTATATGTTTGTTTTATCTGCATCTCCGAACTAGCTCTTTTCTGCCTGAATTCAGCGGTCTCTGTCCAAGTGAGGATCTAAGTCCTCTAAATTTGCCAACAGCTCTCGAGCTGAACTGGCAGTGGCCTGAGCATTGCCCTGCCTTGCAGAGGCAGCTCTACAAGTCCAAGAACATGAGCAATGAGAAAAACTCATGCGCTCTTCCAGGCCAGGTCAAAAGCTTAGGATTAAGTCTTGCATGCTCACTGCTCACGGCAAGCTGTGGTCAGCAAGCCCGTCAGGAAAAAGGTCCGAGATGCTGTCTTCATTCTCAACCTCCGCCTCGGCTTCGGCAGTTTCTGTCTCATTCTCCGGCGTTAATCGCTGGTCTCCATGGGCCTGCCACGCTTTGTTCGGGTCGTACTCGGTGCCGTCGGAGTACGTGATGTTGGGGATTGGGCACCAAGCACCCTTGCAGCTCGTGCATTGTTTCTCGTTGAGGGCGCAGTAATCATCTGGTGCAGCAATGCCCGAAACGGGAAAAGCGCTTCCACAAGGATCTGCTTTGTTCTTGAAGGCTTTGACGCACCTGGGCCCAGGGCACCACGTCCCACCACAGCCTCCGCAGCGGGCCTTTTCGGAGCATGTGGAATCCTTTGCAACATCTGCGCAGGCGCCGCACATGCCATCTGCAACATTCTCTCCGCGATAACAGCAGAAGCCATTGGTGTCTTCTGGTGCCACGTACACATTCTCCTCGCGACCATAACTGTCCTCTTCAACTTTGAAATTGGATGCATAGCCTGCTCGGCACCATTCTCCCTTGCAGCTGCTGCATGCAGCTTTGGACGTAGCACAGTAACTGTCACTGACGGCAGTGCCTTTGGGGAATGCCGTGCCGCACATGTTGCCTGGATCAGCGGCACTCATGACGCATTTGGTTTCACACCAGGTCCCTTTGCACTCACCGAGGCAGAGGTTCTTTCTGGAGCACTTGCTCTTGTAGGATGCAATGGACATCGGATAGCAGGTGCCACAGGTGTCTGTCGGGTTCTCTCCACTGAAGCAGCAAGTGCCACCTTCTTCCTCCTCTCTCTGCTCCTGTTTCAAGGTCTCGTTAATTTTACTCATCGTCTCCCCATCATCGTCGCCACTGTCTTCGATGGTTTGAGATGGGTCGGGCACGTAAATCTGCACTGTGTCGGAGCTTTCTGCCCTAGGCGGCTCGGGAGTTTCCTCCTCGGATGCCACCACTGGTGCTGTAGCCGAAGTAGCTGTCAAGTTTGTCATGTCGCTTGCGTCAGCATCGCCGGCGGCTTCGTCAGTAGCATTGCTCTCCGACCGCAATCCACGAAGTTGGCGCAATGGCACCTCGATGTGCTCTGGGTGTGTGGCAGCCAAGACGGCGCTGATGGCGAGGATCACATGCAACGACTGCCGCAGCATAGCCGTGAACTAGGAAAGCGAGCACTGTTGGCTCTTGTATCCTACAAAATTTTGCTAAACGCACCTTGAGCCCCCCCCCAAAAAAAAAATAGCCATGTTGGGTTTTCTTTAGGATTTAGGAAAAATCTTTAGATGCTATTCTGAAGGGCTCCGTCATAGAACCAAACTGCATTGGCATCACAACGAGAAGAACAATCATGAGAATAGCGCGAATACAAAAACGATTAAGAAGAGGAAAAACAAAAATAAGAATGATAACAACAAAAAATAACGGTAGCACTAATAGTTCTAACGACGATGACGAAAGTTGCAATAGCAACAACAATAACAATAACAAATGTGAAAATATTCATGACGAAATACAAATACTAATACTGGCAATAAGGAAAACAAGAAGCAGAAGAAGCAGCAGGACTGTGAATACGAATAATACCGATTACTATTTTGTTGTTGTGATGAGAAACAGTTCTTTTCTATAATTGTATGTTCACCATCATGCTCATGATCCTGCTTCTTCCCTAATAAACCGCGCTCCCGTCACAGGGCCGTGAATACTTTGGGGTGAACCGTGTCTCCACCTCCCAAGTATTTCTATTCCAGCCACAGTCCCCGTGGCGAGGTCCTGTTTAACTGCGGTCACTGCTGGAATAACGCAAAAGAGATCATCTAAGAGGTAGAACATGGAAGTAGGCGAGCAAAAAGCTTGCCCAATCAAAGCCCCGCCTGAAAAAGCCCCGCTGCTGGAGATCAACATGGAGGAGTCGTAGGCAAAAACTCTGGGGCCAAGGGCCGCCTCGGCAAGGATGTCTCTTTGGAAAGTCAAGTTTTGATTTGCTCGGAACTCTTTTCGGGGCACATCTCGCGGCCTTATTCGGCTGCCTTAGCTTACGGGTTCGACTAAGGGCTTAGAGATTGTGCTTTTGCTTGCCATGGCGTCCCCACTTCTGTCGGAACACCATGCTGACCGAGGCAGTCGTCGAGGGACCCTATCCACCACGGGAGCTTGAACCGGAGGTCAACTGTATCTGTTCGACTAGCTGGAGCTGAACTTGGTGGAGCTGGAAACGTTCATCGACATGCATCATGACGATTTGGCCCCTCCGACTTGTACGTGTCAATTGAAGTCTCGCAGCGCTGTCAGCTGTTCGCTCGGAAGGATGCCCACTGCTTCCTACGCTCTGCGATTGCATTGCTGACGCTGTCTTCAATTCTATCCTCAATGTTGCCCATTGCCTTCAAAAGCATGAGGAATGAGGTAACCCCGGAAGTGGATTAGAGTTCAAGCTCTTGGGCACGGCGCGGAATGATGAAAGCCCCAGCACTGCCCATCGTGACACCAACCCAGGCCAGAATGACAACGAACCCAAAGTTAACAGCTAGCCAAGGCAGCCCGAAGGCCCGAAGGTGAAACAGAAATCACTAGCTGGCTTGCCTGGCAGGCCGCTGGCTTTTCAGCCAAAATGGCTAAAGAGCTTGTAGTCCAAGGCTTCAGACCGTTGAAAATTTCTGCTGAGGAGTCCACCACCAAAAAGCACAGCGCGCGAGGCATTGCCTGGGCATAAGGCTCAAATGGGTTCTCTCTGAAAAACGATCAAGGCGAAATGTCAGGGCCCACGCTACGTGAAGGAAAGTACGATTGGAAATGGAGCGTGATAAAACTTGTGAGGCCTTCTTGCCCCTCGAGCCAAGATGCAGCCACAAGCCGAAATTCTTGTGAGGTACTTGCGCTTACGCTTCGGACCTTGCCGGGCCTTGCCCGAATTTGACTAGAATCCGAGGACAGGTGATGCCCACCGCGATTGAACTCTGCGGCGGTCTTGGTCCCCTGAAGCTTTTCGTTGAGACTGGCGCGCAAGGAAGTCAAAGCAGCTGCTCTGGGGCCTCCTGCCACTTCCTGCTCTCAGCCTACTCCGACTGCACCTACGTCTCAAGGGAATGGAACAGTTGGGCTTGCACATATACATCGACTGATGGCCCCTCAGGCGCATTTCGCTGCCGAGTTGATGACTTCTAGGGGCCTTTGAGAGAGAGAGGGGGGTGAAACTGCGGCAGCACACCGCAGCACCTAAACCGATGGTACAAAGAGGATGCTTTCCACATTCGTGCTTCGCCTTCGGATAAGGTGCGTGCCTGTACCAAAAAAATCCTATACTACGCCGCCTGCTGCTTCGCAGCAGCGAGCCCGTGCACTATGAAAGAAGTTAGCCGCAATGGTCAAGTGCCAAATCGAAGTTGTATTGGCCGAACAATCTTGAAAGCATCAAACCCTACGGTCCTGAATGCAAACGAAAACATGCCAATTCATGCTGCCTCACACCCTCAAGCGCGTCCCATGCTCCTGGGAAGTGTAGTATTCTGGCTGAGTTGCTCTGCTTGGCCAAGCCATCATAGAAGCACATGTGACAGAATTAGAGCGAATATCTCGGCGCCATGGGTTAGCCACCCTCACTGACTGGGCACCTCTCCAAAAGCACCAAAAGCCCCAAGACCGACCTCCGCAAGCAGCAGCTTGATGGTCGGGCTTATGTAGTTGGCGGCCAGCGAGATCGAAAGCTTGGGCCTCTTGTACAAGGCCTGGCACGGCGCAAGAGCTCAAAATGCAAGCTGCATTGGGAAGGCTACCTCGCGCTCTCACCATCCGACTGTACTTTTCGGCATTTCTGCGCAGCCGGGACTTTGTTCGGGCTGTCCGCGCTTTGGGCCACAACCAGAAAGGTGAGATGAACAATTACGATTCAACTGTGGTGAAACTGTCCACCTGGGTATCCTTGATCCGTAATCGGAACATCTGTGGGAAGTCGTCCTTGATATAGACATTGCCCTCTTGATGAAACTTCGTCTCATTCACACCCGCACATTTCCCATTGCGGTAGACGCAGTACGTCCTTGGCTGTGATAGACTTTGCCAATGCTGACTGGTCTCCTGTATGATTGCATGTTCTTCAGATCGATGTGGCGCTCGTTCTGGCGAAGGGTGGGAACGGGGTGCGAGGGTCCTTCAACGTATCTCAACAGTGCACTACTGTCTTGCTGTCTGCGAATCTGAGAACGATCCCGGCGCTGCACCGCATGCGTGCAGTAACCAAGCCGACGACGCAAGGGAACTTGCCTTCGGCTGGCGGGGCATTGGCAGAACTTGCTACAAGGGCCCCGAAGGCGCAGCTTCCTGCTGCAAGCCTACCTATGCGGGCAAAACCGCTACAGTATGCGAGCAAGCCGGTGTTCGGATGGATGCGTGAGCAAGCAGATACACAAATATCCTAGACGAGTTTAGTGATCGACCAAACCAGCACGTAAAATCAGAGACTGATGAACAACCAAACAAGTGAGCAAGCAAGCGAGCACGGTACTCGGGCGAGTGAGCGTGTGAGCTGGTGGGTTGCCGGTTGGCTGGCTGACTGGCTGGTTGACTGTGGGAATGACTGCATAGTGAGTGTGTGAGTCTGTCGTCAGGAAGTGAGGGGGTCAAGCTTTTCTGAGCGAATCCGTCGTCATGTTTCAGCGGCCTGGCAATGGAAGCCAGCTGTGCAAACTCCAGATGTTACAATCCGCTTTTCCCGGTGAAAATCAGGTCTGTTCAATCATACCAACACTTCTCGGCCCAACGCCCAACTGTCCATCTGTTGTCGCCCGTTCCCCCAGTGAAATGTGCAAGCTTGCTAATTCACTGAAGTCGTGGTTGGCGCATGAAGATTAAGCTGCATGTGGATCTGATGGACCAGCTGCATCTTGTTGAGCTCAAAACACAGGGTTTCGACAGGACAGTACTCAAACTTCCTTTGCATCGATTGAGATCCCACAACAATAATTAAAACGAGTTGGATTTTGTCGTTCTGCTTGCTTGCCCTTCTTGTGATAATGCGACCACCGTCGTGGACAAGTCTTGAAGATGCTGTTCTTTCTGTCCGAACTTTCTGATGGTGATTGCCACAGGGGCTGACAGTCGAAACATGAGCACTGTGTCCGACTCGTTGCATGCATACTTGTATGTGCATAAACCATATGTCACAGGCGGTGCGCCGGTTGCATCTTTCTGTGCGCCAGGTGTCTGTGCACGCGCAGTCAAGCGCTGCACTGCTTGCAGCCATCATCTTTCGGTATGCTTTCAAAGAAGGCTTGCCGCCTATGTAACTGGTGTATCCCCCACTACCGGACCAGCTACCAGACGTGACCTACAAGCGGCATGCGCACCTGAAAGAGACCTAAGCTCGCCAAACAACGACAAGCGGCTTCGGTGGCGTAGGCGGACACAGATCTTGAACCTTTCATTCTCGCAGGAGGCAAGGCCGTTGAGTTGAGTTACCTGCAACCTCCTTCTTTTGAGGCCAATGACTTGGGAAACCCTTCACACCCCATCGGACCTCACCGTAGCGATTGCCCAGAGTTTGCGCGAGATCATCCAGAACGTCCATGCCCTCGTCAACCTGAGGGTGGCGGGAAGATGCAGGGCATACTTCGATTTTTTTTGGTGTGTCCAAGCTTCGACGGGCGCATGGCCCTTCCCGGCCTCCCCAATGGGTGCGAAGCCGTGAGGATCTAACCTCGAATTGTCTGCAAAGTTCACATAGATCTCCGTGAAAAAGCCCAGGGCACAGTAGTCTTCGGCCGTGCAGTTTGGACGGAGGGCCTTGCAAGGGTCCTCCGGTTCTCCCTCTTTGCAGATGACTGCATCCATAGAGAAGCTGACGCGGCCCCGAGTGTTCGACTTCAGCGCCGGCGAGGTCTGATTGCTTGTCTTCCATTTCACCCAAGCATTGTTCACAGAGGGAGTGCCTACCAAACCGAACTGGCTCACAAACCGCAGAGTCTCGTTCACATAGACATTCCGGTAGATGGCAACGTCCCGCCACCAGTTCAGCTTGGAGAGCTGCCAGAATCGCTGAACAAAGACGGGCGCCCAGTGGCTGTAGCTTTTCACCCGGAAGCTCCGCCCATCATGCAGCTGGAACCTTACTGAGAACTCCGCTGGCGGCTCCGTGTCAAAGCAGAGCGCGTCGCCGGGCGCAGCCTTGGCGCAGCGCAGCAGCCGAGCGTTGTGATCGTCAAGGCCGTCAAGGCCATCTGGACTCGGTGGATGGATCGACAGCAAAGCTTGGGAGTCCACGTCCTCCGCAAGCTGGTTCAAGACTGCGAAAACCAGAGAGCACCAGCACAAAAGGACACCTGCCGGCAGACATCTGCCGGCCGAGAGGGGCATCTGAGTTTGGCAGGACTATCTTGTGAGTCCGCACTTTAGCAGCTAGTGACGATCAACCCGGAGCAGCCTGTGATGCCTGAGACGTGTAAGGAGTGGTGCGTCGTGTCAGAGAACACTCAGCTGGTACAAATCCCACCCCTAGTGTGGCCAGGATCAGGACAGCAAGGTGCAGGCCTCTCCGGCGATGGAGGCCGTGAGGTCACTGAGCTCATTTCCTGATCACGCAAAGAGGATCCAGGGCTTGCAGCACCACCAGGAGCTTCGACCAAGGAACCCGAGAGGTCCAGAAAGGAGATGCTGCCAGGCAAGGCCAACCTCAAGAGCCCAGCGACGCTGCTGAGACATGGCAACTTCTTTCATTGTTCTGAGTTTGGGAGGTTGAACCGGTGCTCCCAGCCCCCTTTTCAAATCACCAGAAGCTCAGTTCATCGGCTGCGGCTGTGCACCACCTGTGCATAAACCTTGCCCCTCCTTTGCAGATCGAGTGGCAACACGGCTGTAGCATCGTCGTCCGCTAGGTGGCCGCGGGCCACTGACAAAGCCTGTCCCCCAGCATCCATGCGGAGGTTACCAAATTTGCCGAGGCTCATTTGTCCACCTGGAGGACGCTCTTCGGGATGTACTCGGCAAGTGCCTGCGAGCGAATTTGTTCTTGCTGGGCGTATCGCAAGAACGTCCGAGGAGTTTGCCCAAGACTTCCCCCGTCTCAGGGCCTTGGCCCCTGCTTGGCCGACTCCGCAATCCTCCAATGCAAGGGCCTCTCAGATAACTTCGACTGTGACTAGGCTTGCAGCTGACGGGTCAAGGAAAGCTCAAAAGCAGATGCGAAGTCGTAGAGTCCATCACCCTGTGAAGCCTGGAGCCGCGTCGCCCGGTTGGCTGCTGCCCGTGGCATGGCGTCATCCAGCGCGGTTGCCAAAGCCTGCTCACTGAGTCTGCAGCATTTACAGGAGCCCAGCCGAGATGTCCAATGCATGCAGTGGAGCTTTCAGCGTATACTGCTGTACTTTCATTCCGGAATTCGGCACTCAGGGCACCGTGCAAGCTGGCAGATGCAGAAGCACCACCACACCCGAAAAGCAGGTTAAACATCAACCAATTCAAACTCCTACTTGACTGGCTTGCGCGAGCTCGAACGCAGGAAGCTTGCTCATGTCAGACCGGCCTGCACGCCCTCCTCTCCCAGGGGATTCCCACCCAGGTGCGTGCCCATGACGAGCTCCCGCACGTTGCTGCGCGGAAGACGCGCTGCCAAAGCCTCTGCATCCAACAGCAAAGCCACAAACACCCGCATCCCTCAAGCAATCTCACGTCGAGCCGTGCTCATCTGCACACGTACACACGCATCCGACTTCCAAACGTTGGTTTCGGGTGCGTCGCAAGACTCAGCCCCCCACCTTGGCCCCCAAGACTCCAATTTTGTTCCTTTCCAGCAACCTCAGCTCCAACGTGTCCAGGCTGCATCTTTTGCGAAAGTCTGGAGCATCTGCCTGGAGAGGTTCACTGAAACTGAACCTTCCGGAGCCCTGCGTTCGAAACTTCCCTGGACCCATACCTTGCGGAGTGCCGCGCTGTGTTGCTCACTACTTTCGCGCTGACGAAGTTGCACACTGGCTTTCTTTTTTTTGGGAACGACCTGCTTTGGGAAAGGCGTGAAAAGGCTCCAGGGCTCCGGCAGCTTCTCCAGAGAGTCGAGCCGGGGTAGTGCATCGGCGAGCTCCTTAGGTGTTTTTTTAATGGTTCTCTCTGTTTCGAAAAAACTTCCCAATCGAACATGGGGGAATGGAATTTCGGAAAGTTTTTTGGAAACACAGAGAACGATTTCGAACGTCGCCGAGTGGCCGCCGCGCCCCCGTTTCCGAACTTGTTGGCGCTCCTTGGTCTCATAGGGAGATGACGAAAATCGTGACAGCAGCAGCAGTATGGCACTAACTCACCGCTCTGAAACTAAAGTTTAGCTCGGGTGCAGATTGAGTTCCCTGAGACCCGATGCAGGCTGTCGAGCGTCTGCCTGCGTGCTCTCGGAAACTCGAGGAAAGGCTTCGAAGACTCGTAGACTCGTCGCAGACATGCGGAACTTCAACGGCCAAAAGCTATCCACTCCTCCCTTGATGCTGCAACAGCCCACGGGGCGCAAGATTGTGTTGAAGCCCACTAGCGAGTGACAGCACTATCTCTGCGGCATCTTCTGCTAGCTCCACGGTCTGCAAAGCAAGCGGCCAACAAGCGCGCCACGCCGGCGGCTGCGAGATCGCCGAAGCCACACTCAACAAGCCTTCCACAAGAGCATTCACAGATATGTCCACGGCTGGGAAACTTGCCCGATCCGTCGGGGCGTAGGGCAAATCTCGGTGGCAACTCTATGCTTCCAAAACAACGACCCTGCTCGGATATCGTCTTGCAGACCTCGTTTGCCAAGCAATGACTGGGACGCGAAAGCCAGGACAACGAAACGCTGCACATTTGTGCAAAAATATCTGCAAGGACACTGTAGCCGCCCTTGCCTGCAAATCTGCAGCCTGGCACCCCATGATTTCACGAAGCCGCACACCTCGTACAAAGGCATGGTCGCTCCATGCGGGCTCGGATTGCCCACTCCACGGACTAAAGGACATCATGCCCACACCGTGCACAAACGGGTCTGCGGAAATTCGGCCAAGCATCCAAACTGCAACCTTGATCTCCCAACGGGTGCCGATGGAAAATCACCTGGCGGAATCCACGGAAGGGCAGTTCTTTCCCAAACTCTCATCACCCATACCCTAGCGTAGGCATCCAAGATCAGAGATGTAGGTGCTGAAGCTCCGTGGTACAAAGCGCTCCGGCGGGACAGTTGCTAACCCAGGACACTCTCTTGAAGAACCCCCCCTGAACCCAAGCCGTCCCAAGCCCAACGTGGCCTCTTGCGAGCTCAGCCTGGCAGGGAGGTCGAAAAATGAATCTCGGGAAACATGGCCGCACATGCGGAAGAGGCTGGAAGGTTTGGGTATGTAGGATTCCATAGGCAAGGGGAGTCTCATTCGGACATTCACACCACTTGGAACGGACTTGAGACTGAACCGAACACACACAAGATCGTCCCCTGAGATCCCGAGGGGTGGTGAGGGGGGGGGGGGGCGAAGAAAGCAAAATAGTGCAAAGCAAGGCAGAACCTGAGTCCCGCCAGCGAAGCGCTGCATGGCGCCTCATCTTTCGGTCCTCATCAATTCTGCACATGACAGTACAAGCAGACAGTCACGACCGTCGCCGAGTACTCCGAACCAGACCACATAGTGACATAGCTCAGACTTCGCCCAGCTCGCGGTCCTCTTTCGAAGGATACAGAGTCGACCTGTGCAGGGCGAGAAGGCACGGGTCATACAGCAGCAGCAGCTGCTGCAAGTGCAAAACAACCACAAGAACCACCCAAAGACACTGGCACTGCTGGCAGCATTCCTTCCTCGGAACTCTTACCATGGAATCATAGGCCGCTCTTTTCAGGGGCCACCTCGGTGTGTGAGGCAGCCAGCGCCTCTCCACAGGAAGAGATCGTCGCCTCGGAAAGCGCCGCATGTGGTGAATTCTGCCGAAAGAACCCTCTGGTTCTGTGAGGACCTTATAAGAGCCCAGGTGCCAACGTAGCCGCGGGCAGCGCCAAGGCTTGCGAGCCACCTGGCTCATGGCTAACTCCGGCTTAGCCATGATCTTCTTTGCACAGAAGCGATGGCGACTCTCGCGACTCGCATGGGTTTGCCTGTTCGAAATTTGCAGCGGCCGCGATGTCGAAGCAGCAGTTTGGCCAAGGCTTCGATGGTGGCATTGTCAGATCGACGCCAATCCTCAGCTTCGGCGCTTGGCTCGGGCGGCTAGGATTTCCGAAGAACACCAGCAAGCTCGAAATGCAGTGGAGGTACTGCATCAAAGCTGATTGTCAAGATCGGATATGTCGCAAGAAGAACGTCCAACCTGATGATCGAAGGCGGTTCTACCGACTTTCAGAACTGACGGTGCATGCGTGCAGCTATGCGCTAAGCATCAGTCAAATCGATGCAACACGGGTTTAGCAAACAGCAACAGTCTGCCGAGTATACCAACACAAAATTCTACTGCATGTTTCAAGCTGTGCGGAGTCTTCACCGTCAAATGCAGTTTCCCTTGACATTTGACCATGTGCCTTCTGCTGAGTACGCTTGTGCTAGCAATGCTCAGGACCGACATTAAGCCACGATGTGACTAAAACAGGAAAAAGTCGGACAACACAACTGGGAATCTACAGTGAAGAGCGTACGCGTGACATAGACCACGTTCCTTGAGATTCTCTTCGTAGTTCTCCGTATCTATGGATACTCACGTTGTTGCGACTATTCTCGGGGAGGAGCAACAAGCCCTACTTACTACCTGTGCTTGTGCTACGTCATCCCAGTCCTACTTTGTTCTGGTCCCGCAGATCTCAATAGAATCGGTCAGTCGTCGACAAGACACGGGAAATGGGACACTGAAGACCTGCTTCGGCTCTGGCCGACTCTGGACATACCACTACTGCATGCAGACTAGAACTGACTGGAACCTTGAATCTTAAGCCCGCATTGCAAGAAAATACGAAGAACTCAGGCAAGCCGCTCCGAAAGCACGGCCACACGCAAGTAGTTGGAGGCCCAAAATGTCCTCAGCTCTTCACACAACAGGCTTTGGACAAAGCCGGGGCGAGGCTCAGAATGCAGTGCGTGGCTGCACGACCCGACAAAGAAAGCCAGAACATGACACAACTCAACGACGGCAAATCGAATCGTGAGCTGCAGTACGTACGTCAAATCGATGTTTCTCATCTGCCGGATGCTTGCTTCACAAGCGGCAACACTCGAATCGGGAAACCCCGTCACCCATCAGACAGCCGCGGAAATAGTTCACGAGTTCACGAAACCGTCATGGATGCAAAGGACAACATGCACGACAGCCTAAAGCGCCAAGCTCATGTACTGATGGAGCTCTAGGTGGCAAGAACAACTGCACGCAAATCGCTCATGTTCGACAGACGTACCAGCATCACCTTTTCCATCGTCATGAGCAGCGTAACACCAGAGGATACTTTTTTTGCAGAGGAGGTGCAAACATCGCCCGCGGCTTGGGAGCGCTTCTGAGGAAGCCTTGGGGGCAGAGAGACCCTCAATTTAGCAAATCAAGTCGGCAGACCTTTCTGTGTTTCTTCTAGCGAGTAGATGCAGCTGCCATGTTGGGAAACCCAAGCTCGGATTTCAGGAAGCAGAGACAAAGATTGCTTTAAGTCTGGGCTTACACGCCTCGCTTCGAAGCGCAGCAGCTAAGGCGCGCTTTGCCGCCTCCAAATGTCCAACGGCACAGATGCTCGGAATACAAGCTAAACAGCTGGAGATATGGCAGAGTAAGCAAGTGAACGAGCTCGGGGGATCTGTGGACCTTCAGCAACCGGCACCACGCCACAACAGCCCCGAAGAGAGAAACCTCAATCAAAATCTCAGCCGTGGCAGGAGCCGCGTGATCAGAAGCATCCACAAACCTGCAACAAACTCCGACGGAGCCAAACCCCACCACCATCACGCCTCCAGGTCGCTAACATTCACAACGCCAGCCTGGATATACGCAACTCGGTCCACACAGTGCCACGTGTTCTGGAAACGCTGCAGCCACTGCATCGGACTCCATAGGGCTCACAAGGATTTCTGCGAACTCGGAGCTCTCAGGCGTATTGCTTCTCTACAAACTGCTCTGTATATGTATACAGGTATATATACCTATATATATATATATATATGTAATATATATATATGTAATATATATATATATACATATATATATATATATACAGAATACTTTTTTCTTATACAATATAACATATGTTACAATAAACTCTAGCATACTTACTATACTGTACGATACCATAATATGTTATATTATACTATACTATACTTTAGTTTACTGTATGAAATTAGATCACAACATATGATAGCATCCTATATGAGAAGAGAGTATGAGAGTACGGTATCACCCAGTCCCAGGCCTTAGCGAAGTCCCATTGGACAGAGCCGCCCTGTCAGAGCAATGCAAGTGTGAACACCGCAAGCAACAGCGACTGCCTTTGTACTATCATACAATATCGTATAGTCTAGTATACTATAGTCTACCATGGTATAGTATAGTGTAGTATAGTGTGGTATAGCAGAACAACGTATGACATGGTATAGAATAGAAACGGCGACTCTGTTCGCAAACGACCGATGCGCTGAGAGTGTTTAGAAGATGGTAGAAGTCGTAAACAACCAAGCTGACAAAGCCGACATCGTAAGAGCCTCTTCAGAGCCAAAGCTAAGGAGAGGGAGAGCCCTTGGAAGATGCCTTGGACTTGAACATCCGCGAGTCCAGCGCACTTTGTGGCGCCACATGAACTCTCCTGGGCCAGGGGAAGGGGCTCCGGCACAGACCCACAAAATCTCGAGACTCTGAATCTAGGCAAGGAACCTGAACCGGCTCAACTCCAGGTCTCTACGCTCTCTAGTCCAAGGTAACAGCCTCCGCACTTGCCCTCGACGCACTACCCGAGATGCCACGAGAGTCTGCAGGCTTCGCCGGCAGCGGCGGCCCACGTAACAGCAGAAGCCCAGGATGAAGCCCGAGACAAGAATGATGGCCAGCCAGACCGCCACACCTCAGCTCTCACAAACCTGCGCTGCCCGTCCGCTGGGAATGCCCAAGTCAAAGCAGAGCCACTCCACTCATCGGGCCACCAAGGAGCCTCGATACACGGGTGCTAGGGCTGCTTTGCAAAGGTGGTCTCTCACACGTTCACATGTTATGACTTCAAATTGAGGATTCACGGACACTCCCCTCTAGCGCTTGCAGCACGATGAATGTCGACTTTCTGAAACCAAGCAGCCTCGTCGGGACCCAATCGGAGCCACAGCCCTGAAATCCGAAAGACACCATGTAGTCCTAGAGCAGGCTGGTGGGTTCAGTCGGATATCCCACGCCAAAAGCCCTCGAACGGATCCTGCATCCTAAAGCCACCACATATCTTCGGAATCAAGACCTAAACACCCAAACCCTGATTTGAGGAACATGACCAGGCCCAAGATCCACCCACCCGATCGAATTATTCAAGCGCATGGGGCATCGCCGCCACTCGAACTCAGGATACCAAGGTCTGGCGCCACATAAGCCTCAGAAGTGGTTCGAATTCCTCCCTTGTTCTCATCTTCGTCTTGCTTCTGTGCGTACACTGCCGCAATGCATCTCTTAACTCTTGCTCGAAGTCTCGTGCCATGAAGGCAAATGCAGGAAGGCCCTCTCCTCTGCTCGCCAGATGCCAGACTGAGCCTTGAACGGTCGTCGTGGTCGGCCGCGGTGTGGTCATGGCCTTCCGAATCTGCAAAATGGTTTGAACCTGTGTTCCATCTCTCTCAGTTGGGTATCATCCCGCCCTTCACCACCACCACCATCACCCTGGTGGTGGCGGGGGCGAGCAGAAATGCTGTTCAGGTCTTCGGTGTCTTGCCACCCCAAATTCCCACCCTGAGCAGACCTGCTTGAACAATCAAAAACTTAATGTCGCACACTTTCTGCATGCCCGCACCCTCGGTGGCTCCAGCGATCCGCAGCCGGTCACGGCGACCGGGACGACGCTCTTCACATCTGTTCGAAGCCTCAGTCCAGTTTAAATCTCAGACTGGCTTTTTTATGCTTCTTTGGCTGTGGAAGGGAGTGCGAGTGGGGTGCAGAGATCGGCATTCCGAGGCCCTTGCTGAAGCAAATCAATGCACTGGTAGTGCTGCGCCACGCAGACATAGTCCAGCGCCTTGGGCTGGGATGGTTGGAGGGTGCAGTTTAAACTTGCTTGGAACCTTTAACACAGCAGGTGACGCCGCTGGAGCTCGCTGACGCATCCGATATTTAACACAGGCTGTTGCCTGGGGGTGTGTGCTTGCGTTGGCAGACCGAAGAGTCTCAGCGTGTCCTGTGGCCTCCATTCGCCTGGCTCTGTTCAGGCAAGCAGCGACTGGCGGGCTGCTGTCGCCGAAGTTCCACGACTGGCATCCAACCGGGTTCGGATTCGGCACAAACGACATAAGCCCATTGCAGACTAGGTATTTTGTTTCTGCTCGGAGAGGTGGACCCCGACTGTGCGACTCCTCATGATCTGCCCCCCTTTTGAGTGGCCACATATGGTGGCACTGTGCCTGGCAAACTTCAAACCATCCCAAAAAAGCCAGCAAGTAGTAGGCAGCACGGCGCAAGAACCTGGAAGCCCGATGCATCTCTCCGGAGCCCTATTGAGAGCATCAACCGCCCAATAAATAATTTATAAGAAATAAAATACAATATATTATGTATTATATATATATATGTATATATAAAAAGCATGGCAGCCGCCTCAGGGCTGACCTGGCAGTATCGGCAACCCTTTCCGAAGCAGCCGTTGCCTGAGCGGCGAGGCACACGCAAGCAGTCGAACACTGCATCTTCGAGACGAGCTCTCTCATAAAACAGGCGAGAGATCATGAGATCAAGATTCTCTGCATGGCACTGAACCAGTGCGAGCGCAAGCGGCAGTTGCGGGCATAGAGCGCGCAGTTCGGGGGATTCTCCACCTCCCAAGAACCGCAGATTGCAAAGAAAAGCACGAGCGACTTATCTTCTGTGGCTTCCAACTCTGGCCCCTCCAACGCCAAGACTGCTGAGCCCACCGCCACGGTGCCGGTCGTGGTCTGCGTGGCACTTGTCGTTGTTTGAGTTTCCTCTGCTGCAGAAAGTCAAGAGAACCCCTGGTCTGCGATGGGGTCTGGGCATCTTCATCCTGATGTGTTTCGGCCGGTGTCCAAAATTATGCAGATCGAACCGGCTGCCCCGCACCAGGCCGAAACAACTCACACAGAACCCTATACGTGGCCCACACCAGCGCAAGAGACAGATTCCATAGTTCCATTCACTCAGGACCCAGCAGTCTCATTTTCCTCACTGCTCATGGCCAGAGGCAGGGCATGGCAAGGGACATTCTTGTGCCTGCAAGCGGAGGCTTCTGGATCCAACTCCTGTCCATGCAACCTGAAACCACCAGGTCCTAGGTGCGCAGAAGCTGCGTAAGGGTGTGAGGCCTCTGTGCGCACGGAGATACTATAGACATGTAGGAGGCGAGTTGTACCTTAAATTAGGTTTATGTGCGTGACCTTGTTTGGTCTTGTTTAGCGTTTGCATGCTGCACTCTTTGGCAGTAAATGGCTGCGTCCGGCTTGCAAATTTAGGGTGTTAAGTAGTCGGTTGCACAAGGCAGATGGCAAACTTCAAGGAGAATAACCAGCGATTGCATGAACGACCTTGGAGGCTCACGATGCGGTGACTCGAAATTGCACAGCTTCCGACATTTGAGGGCTGAACACATCTCTCGATCGCGTCACTCGTGCAGGCACAAGCAGAACTGTTAGTGCCGGGGTGCCGAAACACTTCGTCTACACGATTGCAGATTGCTCACGAAGAACCCCAGACCCAAGCAAGCTTTTTCCGTTTTCCTCAGACACTGCCGCCAAGGTCCCCTCAGCGAAATCGAGCAGCTAGGGACTTTACACGAGGCTTCGGCTTGGGGTTTCAGTGCTCCTCCTGGAGCTCTAGTGCAGGACTTGTACTATAAGTGAAAAGAAGCCAAACTAGGCGTCTCCGAGCTATAAGAGGCAAAAAGGCAATGGAGTCTACAAAGAGAAAGCTCCTTCGACTTCCTGTCACTTCCTGAAGTGAGCTGAGGTCCCCGGCTCCAGCATCCTCGCCCGCAGCGCGCAGCAGAGCAGCTGGATCCTCGGAGACCTCGTCCCGGAGCACGCCGTGTCGGAACGTTTGCCCCCCCCCCCCGCGCCGCCCTTCTCAAAGTGCGAGAGCTTCGGTCACCGTGTCGGTTCAGTGCTCCATCATGCACCGCCCTGAGCCACGGACCTGAAACTCTGCCGGCAGCCTGGCACGGAGAGTCGGCCGATCTCTGTGAATGTCGGAGAGGATTCGAACCAAGCGAGGAGACGCACAGCGACTGAGGCAGGCATGGCATGACGGCATGATCCGATCTCTGCACGAAGTAAGCGTTCAAGGCCTAAACGCGACGCAAAAGTCTTGGCGAATGAGTCTCATCCCTCGGAACTAAGCAGAAGACATGCAGTTGAGCCTGAGCCCAGAAAACTTTTTTCCGGCTCGTGATTGAACTCCCACGGCTGGCCACGCAGCGGCCTCTGCCGGCCCATCTGGAGTGCCTCCAACAAAGGCAAGGAAGCGCCCAGCTCCTTCGCGCACGTCGGCAATAACGAGGACACTGCAATCAGAGTGAGCAACTTATCCTTTCATCCCTCTGCTATTGAGGCACTGCGACGTGGTCATGACGGTCATGAACCGACAAGCGGCATGGCATAGTGTGCTGTACCACCAGCAAAGACTCCAAATTGCGTTGAGGACTCAAGGGGCTTTCTGTTGGAGGCGGCAGGGCTGCTTGAAGGGCCACCGCCGATGCTCAGCAGCATGACAACATTACGCTATCATCCGTGGTCTCTTTTTGCTCTCTCTCTCTCTCTAGGTCCAAGCGTCTGGGGTAGTTGATGCTCTCTCGATGGATGTTCTGGCAAGGTGGACATAATCACGTGGGACGCCGGATCCATGTCCCTAATGAGCTCTCTGGCCACTTCGAGGCATCGGGGCCACGGCTGATGTCCACAGATGCCGTCAAAGACTCCAGTCTCAGATCTTCCGAGTACTCCGGGTCGCGCAGTGGCGCACAGCGTTGGGACCCAACCCCCTGCGCCAAGCCGTGATCTGCCACAACCCCGAGATGTCGGAGTTCGGCCCGGAAGGGCTGTGCTGGACAGCTGCTTGCACAATACGGACCGAAACAGGCCACCGCCAATCCCGTTCCCGGTGGTTGCTCCGGGAAAGACATCTGGGCGACCCTGGGTAAGTCGATGCTGCCGCCTGGCCACCCTTGACACGCTCCCCAATTGGATCTGTAACGCTGTCCAACAGCATTGCCCACACAGCTGGAGCCCCATGACACCGCTGATTCTGAAGCAGCGAACCAGGCCCAGCTACCGGCAACCTTTCACGCCTCCTTGTTCCGTGATATCGCTCAAGTCCGACGATTGTTTCCACCAGCATGCAGATGCTGCTACGATGGTTTCCATGGCCTCAGACACCTCTCCACAACTGCAGGCGGTCCTGCTGGCACCAATCAGGCTGCACCCGTTCAAAAGCAGCGCATGCCTGGACGAGGCAAGCAGATCCTACTCTGAGTCTGACGGGGTGCACCTGGGCAGGATCTGGGGAAGACGATGCTCAGCCATCGCAACAGGCACGCATTGAGCAGCGGTGCCGTGTTCTTTCTATGGCAAAGCAGAGTACTGAGTACTGCTCAGGCTCTGCACAGCTAGTGCCCTTGTTAACAGGAAGAAGGCGGCAAAGCTCCGGGCCTTGATGATCAAGCTCAGGGATTCCCAACCTGCGAAGTGCTCTCAAGGACTTCTTCGCAGCAAAATCGGAAACCGGAGAGGGGGAAAGCTCAACAAGCGGAAGGTACCTCGCAGGCGAGTGCTGAGGACTACATTATGACTCAATTATGACATTTACGAACTGAGCCATTCAGTGGGGGCCTGAAGCCTGCCACACTCGCTAACTGCCGGTATCACCACACAATCGTCCCGCAACAGCTTTCGTCTTGCTTATGAGCGCAATGGACGACCGAGAGATTTCAGGCGACACGGCCCTTTCCTATGCTCAGGATGCTGGCTCCCGGCAGGTCGAGCCACGACGCCTAATGAGGAGGCTTCCGTGCCAAGGAACACCAGAGAGCACGATTTAGATTCAGCCGCTCTGTGGCTTGCAGAAACAGTTAGGTTTCATCTCAGTAGTTGCTAACTCCTACATGAGTGGCAATGTGGTCATACATGGTGGACATACAGGCGTTGGCTGGCAACAGCTACCCGAAGTGGGCAAGGGTCCTTACAAGCACCTGAAGGCCGTGAAGCAAGCTTCACGAGTCGCGTGCTCTGGCCTTCTCCGTATGTCAGCTGCTGTCGCAGTGCAGCATCTAGCGAAGCAGTGCTCCGCCAAGCTTCCCGGAGGGCCTCAGGGCACATCATGTGGCTACAACACAGCCCTGTTGGTCAAGCTCACCAGGTCCTGTACCCTCATTTTGCACGTGAAAACCATCAAACCGATTTGCGATCCTCACGGAGGCTTTTGCCTGCCATGAGTGCCAGGTAGTCACGCAGAACAGCAGAATCTCGTTGAGCCTACAGTTCCCTAAGCAAGATGCCACTCCTCTTTGCGAGATGCCCCGGCATCACCACTGCCAAGACGCATTGACACCCAACTGTCGACATTAACTAAAGCACGAGCTCCTTCGTCTGGCAAACGCCTTTGGCGTTTGACAAACGCTTCGCTGTCTCATGTCTCCGAGCAGAGGCAAAGCCCTGCGAGCCGGTTGAACGGGAAGAACGGGAATGCTGAGCGGTTGAAACTTGCAAGGTGCGGCTCGGTCGGTGCGTTTTACGCCTTCCTCGCCTCGTCCAAATTCCCAGCCGCGCCGTCCGAAGACAGGCCGCGGCGGGGCTAAGGTGAAGCTGGCCAAGCCTCCGAGGTCCAAGACGATTGGGTGTTGTTCAAGTTGTTCACCTTCCTGGGCAGGAAGCCACAATGGGCCTGCTTTCAAAAGCCCACCCTTCAAATTCAGATTCTAACTGCCAAGTCAACACCCCTCGGCATTTCCATCATTCTGCACGAGCTCTCGAAGGGATAATGGAAACAAGACTCCCACATGCATCGGCTACAGTATGTGTCGAACCTGCAAGCAGCGCCTCCAAGCGCCCAAAGCCGCAAAAGCATGCACCGTGCACCATGTATGGCAACCAAAGCAAAAGAAGGAGTTGAGCGAGCAGACAACCACCCCCAACATTTATCTCGAGACTTTGCCTTCTCTTGACAACTTGGCGGCGCTGCTCGGCTCCCTGTCCCGGCATCCCGGGTTCGACCTTCAAAGCCATAGACAAGTCTAATCAGGTCTAGGCCTTGAACCAAACTGCCGCTGACCTGAAGAGTCCGGACCAATTAGCCCCTGCTTTGCTGTGCTGCCACGCAGCTGGCTCTTCGGGGTCTGCTTGGCCCTGGCCTGAAGAGCTTGGTCCTGGGCGTGCTCATCGGGATGTCTCCGGCATATCTCACACCAGTCCGGGTTAAGAGTGCTGAGGAGACGCATTGGTGTTGCTTAGATCTGGCTGTTTCGATGAGCGACTGGTAACACTGCCGTCATACAGCTGCCCACTCTCACCACCAGGCTTGACACAACAAGCGCAGGGTGACCCGCAAGCTGTGCCGGCGGCGCAGTCCTGATAATCCTCCGACAGCGCAATCTCCCCCAATTCCTCGCAAACAGCCGCGAGCCTGTGACAAGCAACGTTGACGGCGCGAGGTGGTGCTTGCTGAAGGGATATGGTGCTGACTTCAAGACCCGGTAGAAGCCATAGGCCGGCATGTCGGGCAGAGGCACAAGCCTGTCTGCACGACACCCCGGTCCCTAGCCCCCAACCCACGAAAGATGGTTGAACATAAAGAACGACCTGCGGATGCGGAAAGCCGACATATACCAGCATCAAGCATGTCGCCGATGCCCCCGCTCTGAGAACTCCTCACATTCCAGCTATATGCGATATAGCATAATATAGCAAAATATAACATAAAAGAGCACTATACAACATAATAAAACATAACATAATTTCATTACATGCAAAACCATCTTCTATAATTTAGTATATCTAAGAGTAGACGTATGGGCCCCTAATATGGACCCGTAGGGCCTTTCTGTTCTAGGGGCCCCTCAAGGTACATATAGGGTATATAGCAGGTGTATAAGGATCCCAGTGTTCAGGGCCCATACCAGGGGCCCATGGTTTCAACCCTCAGAGACTTGGGCCCCCAAAGACCATCCTCACTCTGGTTTTGATTTTGGGGGAATGAATTCCATAAGAGCACTATGTACGGACCCTCCAGGAAGATTAGGGAATAGGGCTTGGAAGGCTCCATTTTTCACAAGGGCTTAGGGATTCTAAGCTTTCGGGTTTAGGGATTTAGGGATTGAGGCGAAGAGCTTCAGAGAGTAAGCCGTAGGGTTCATGAGTATAGCTGCCGAGCTTACCCTAAGGGTCCAAGTACCGAATAATCATATACTCTTCTGAATACTAATCTACAAACCTACTATCAGTAACCTAAGTACATGATGATTAGGGCCTTTGGACCCTTAGGGTTAGGTCTTGCCGGCTCAAGGTCTAAACCCTAAACCCTATAGACCCAAAGCAGACAGACTTTTGCAAGGCTTCAAAGGACTCCTGAGCCGAGCTTTACTTTTTAAGGGCGGTACAAAATTATAGGGGCTTGGGGGTTTAGGGTTTCAGGGCTTTGCGGATTCGGGTTTAAGGGCTTAGGGTTTAGGGTTCCGCGGAAGTGGAGGATCATAGGAGACAGCTGGTAAGGTTAGAGGTACCTTACTCGGGGTTATAGTTTGGCTATACCGGGATCCCCGCACTCTACAAAATAGCAGGCTCTGACCCCTGAGTGAGAGGGTCTAACCCTTAAGACGGTAGGTTTTGGGACACCCCAGGAAGTAGAAGCATAGTTACCTTTATCTACAAGCCTAGTGACCAACTCCCATGACCCTTTGAAGCCTGAGAGCCCCCTTAAGTAGATCCCTGGTAGAACCCTTTTCTGGGTTCTTATTCAGCCATTTAATGTAAGAAGGAAACCCTAAACCCTAAACCCTACTTGTTCAGCCATTTTTAATGTTATGTTATCATCAGAAGGAAACCCTATTGTTAGCGATAGCTCCCTACTAGGGTAACTTAAATTAAGTCCCATTCCCTGAACCTTAGCCCTAGGCCCTAAGGACTCATTTTCTATAGATCCCTTAACAAGCACCTACAGATCCCTTTTATGGTAACTTAAATCAAATTAAACCCTAAATCCTAAACCCTAAACCCTATAATAAGCCCTTAACCTAAATCCTAAATCCCAAACCCTAAACCCTAAACCTTAAACCCTAAACCCTAGGCCCTAGTCCCCTTAAGAAGAGCCCAGAATTTAAGGAACCTTTTTAAGGTCCTCCGGCCCTTGGCCGGTCCGGCCTTAAAACCCCTATAGATCCCTTGCAGATGCCTTTCAGGAATTTCTTTTTAAGCCACTAAGTCCCAAGACCCGGTTTATGCTTTAGAGTTTAGGGTTTAGGGTGTAGGGTTTAGGATTTTGGGTTTAGGATTTTGGATTTAGGGTTTAGGATTTAGGGTTTAAGATGTAGGGTTCAGGGTTTAGGATTTAGGGTTTAGGGTCTAGGCTTTAGGATTTAGGGTTTAGGGTCTAGGGTTTCGGGTTTATCAACCAGAAAGGCCTTTGCGGCGGCTTCCGGATCGACTTGGTAGAGGCAGTGGAAGCACTGACAGTCGAAGATGAAGTCAAACTGCCAGTCGCCTCTAAAAGGGGCGTAGGGATTTAGGGTTTAGTGTCTTAGGGTTTAGGGTTTAGGGCTTAGGGGTTTAGGGTTTAGGGGTTTGGGGTTTAGGGTTTAGGGATTCCTCTAAGCCTCTGACAATGATCCACTTAGTTGCTGGGTTCAGAAGCACAAAAAAGTGTACACTTTGAGTTCTAGAAGGGATCATAATATTATCCCAAAAGTTTACAGTGTACTAATTCAGCACTAAGCAATAATCCGTACAGTGTTCTATGAGTCCTATGAAGGTTCTGTACGCGAGTCGCTTTTGGAGTTTCAAGGACCTTGATGACAAAAACCCTAAACCCTAAACCCTAAACCCAAAACCCTAAACCCCCAAAACCCTAAACTTATAAACCCTAAGCCCTAAACCCTGAACCACTATTTGGGGAGCTCAAGAGGGAACCCAGGTAGGAGAACTAGCCATGTAGAGGTTTCCGAAAATAGGGGACCCTAATATAGTACCCCAAATAGTAGGAGCCTTATTATCACGATCCCAAATTAAGGTACCCCTTATTTACGGAAACTCCCATGTAGATGACTGAATGATTTCCAGTATTCCTTAGGCTGAGGGTTTAGGGTTTAGGGTTTAGGGTGGTTTAGGGGGATTTAATTTAAGCTACCATCATAGGGATCTAAAGTAAATAATATAGTATGGTTTCCTTAGTATGATACCTTAAAACTGAATCCCTTAACAAGAACCCAGAATAGGGTTCCTGATTATAATCACACTTTTGGGGCTTGGGGTCCAAATAGAAGGGGTCTTGATGATTAGATCTAGTCAGGAGGGTTCCTGTAGAGGCTCCCAGAAGGGGTCCTACCCATAACTGGGTTTGGGGTTTAGGGTTGAATAGGTTTAGGCATTTTGGGGTATAGGCTTGAATGGGTTAAGGGTTTTGAGGGTTGAATGGGTTTAGGGTTTAGGGCTGAATGAGTTTAGGGTTTAAATGGCTTTAAGGGTTGAATGGGTTTAGGGTTTAGGGTTTACAGTAGTCTCCCACCTCCATCCAAAAGGATTGGCCCATCCTCCGGCAGCGCGAAGACATCTGCGCACACCACTTGCGCCTTCGTGCAGTCCATCCGCGCATCCTCGGTCGGCAGTTGGGCGCCGAAGCGTGAGGCTTCAAGATCCAAACCGACCCTAAACGAGTTGTGTTTGATAGTTCATAGTTGCCCCTCAACCCTAAACCTTAAATTTTAAGCTGGCTCACATACCAGACTACAGCCCTTTACGGTAGAAGAGAAAATCGAGAGTCCCTAAACCCTAAACCCCAAACCCTAAACCTACCTTGGAGCCCAAACGATCCTTATAAGCAGGGGCCGTATACCCTCATACGATGAGTCCCTATACGGTATCTAATATGAACCCTCAACCCTGTCGGGCTTCATTTCGTCCTTAAACCCTGGAAAATTTAGAACCCACGTTTATACACTACGGTTGATGACATACATCCTGCAATAGCTTAAGGACTCTAAACTATGGGAATTATGGTATATTCCTTATTAGGGTCAAAGCAGGATTTATATCATCAACCGATCTAAGGGTTTAGGCTTGATAGGCTTAATCTTGAAGAACTGCTTTTACCTCCGGATCACACCTGCGGAGGGCCCAAACCCTAAACCCCAAACCCAATCTGGGTTCTTATTAAGGGATTTAATTTAAGTTATCATAACAAGGAAACCGTAATATTTACATAGATCCCTATTATGGTAGCTTAAACTAAATCCCTTAACAAGAACCCAGTAAAAGCCCTAAAAGCCCTAGAATGAACCCCCAAAGTTGGAAATCGGATTAAGGGCAAGTAGTCCTGGGAATCCCTATACATTGCTCTTCAGGATTAACGCTATTGGGTTTCCAACTTTTTAGCTTCAACTGTAAACCCTAAACCCCAAACCCCAAGCCTTAAAAGCCCCAAACCCTAAACCCCTAAACCCTAAAAACCCTAAAAACCCTAAACCCCAAGCCCGAAAAGCCCTGTAAAAACTAAAACCCTAAACCCAGAAGCCTGCCTGTTCATCAGGCCTGTGGCACCAGACTCACTTCAACAACCAGGCCCAAAAAAGTCTAACTGGTTTAGGGCTTTTAGGGTTTTTAGGGCTTTTAAGATTTTTAAGGCTTGGGGCTTAGGGTTTTTAGGGCTTAGGGGTTTAGGGTTTAGGGTTTTTAGGATACACCTAATATCTAAGAATCTAAGGCCAAAAAATTTAAAGTTCTCCCATTGGCTATCTGAGCTCAGATACCAGGTGAGAGATTTTCTGACTTAATTTGTCCTATGTTGTACTTTTGCTAGGGGTAGCCGGTGCAAGGAGGTTAAAGCATTAACTTCACGCTGCTAAGATCCGAAGAAACCTACCTTTTGTAGAGAACGAGGAGATGTTGACAAAAATCGACGCCCTAAACACACAATATACCATAGGAGCTGAAGCCCTGAACCCCATAATATACGGGCCTTCGCAATCCGAATAATCAAGCTTTCTGGTGGTGTACCATAGCACAAATTCTGCAGGAATTGTCAGAGGTAATGTTACTACTTGCCCAGACAATGGACCACGCAAATAAAACATACGGATCATAGACAAGAGCCGCGAGCCCATAATGTACCCCAAGACCCTCTTCTAATTATTTTAAGGCCCCTATATTATTCTCTTGGAACGGAATCCCAGAAATAATCCAACGCAGACGGTGAAATGAGGGACTATTCGGGGGAGCCTCTCGGAACATCCTGAACGGAACACCCCAAACCCTGAATCCTAAACCGAGTGGCCCGAAGTAGCACTTGACTCGTTTTCACGGCATCTTCGACGATGTCCACGCCACAAACCTGAAATCAAGAGCTTCCCTAAACCCTAAACCCTAAACCCTCAACCCTTAAACCCCTAAACCCTAAACCCTAAACCCCTAAACCCTAAACCCTAAACCCTAATTCAGGGTTTAGGGTCGTAGAGACTCCTGCCCAATCCGATGTTCGTGTGGTTCTACGGGGTTTTAAGTTCAACTTCTCCGGTTTTTGATCAGGGTTCTAACGGTTTTATTCGGACTACTACGTACTACTAATAGTAATAATAATAATAACTACTACTGCTGCTACTACTACTACTACTTCTTCTACTACTACTGAAATTCTCTCTGACCCAAACCTGGTTCGGCCACTCCATATCTGTCAATGGTCGACAGACTTTGCCAGAGTCGCACGAGTCAGCAGGCGTGCTGTCCAGGCGGTCCACAGCCATCAACATGTCCTTGAGCTCGGAGAGGCCCTGGACTCTGACAGGAGTGGCCTTCGATATCAGCTTGAGGAAGCTGCATGGTGGCATCCAGTAATTAGCCTGTGTCACAGACAAGAAGCCAGCAAGAGAGACCGCAAAAACATAATAACGTTGTTAACGTCTCCCCCTTGACAAGGCCTTCTTCCAGGCTCAATTCCCGCACAAAGTCATTGGACGCCAAGGCAGAGAAGCATGCGGTGATGGCCGGAATCAGGCCACCCAGCACAAGCTCCTCCATGAAATGCGCAGTGCCAATTCGCCTTCACACGGAGGGGGGCTGGGCTCAACAAGCAACCCTCCGTAGACCATGTCCGTAAAACCTGAACCCTGACACCCAACAAACTGACTTTAGTGATAGGAAATCACTTTTATATGTTGCTGTTGTTTCTGGTGGGGTGTTTTATATTCGGGTCAGGGATTATGTTGTGACGAGCTTCGTGTGGACCTTGGCCATCGCCCCAAGAAATATGTGCTCCAGCTTGCGAGTCACCAGCTCCATCCCGTCCATGGTTTAGGGTTAAGGGGTTTAGGGGTTTGGGTTTTGGGTTTAGGGTTTAGGGTTTAGGGGCTCAGCTTACGGTCTGTACCCACCCCTCAAAAACCTACTCTTAACTTGTTGAAGACTTGGTACAGGGAAGCCACAAACAAAACAGAATCCTAAACCTGCAGGCGTCCTTGAGCACCCTTAGAACCACAATCAAAATAACAGTGTTCATGCCCTTCTAAAACCTAAACCCTAAACCGTAAACAATCTAAAATAGCAGTGTTCATGCCCTTCTAAACCCCATTATAAACCCTACACCCGATCCCTTGGAGTGTTAAACATATGATGCAGAACTACCAAGCATCCTGAAGTCTTAGGCTTCAGGTCGCCCCCAGGGTCCCAGTTCGGGTCTAGAGTTTAGGGTTTAGGGACTAGGAAGTACCTAATATTCATTGTCGTAGAAGGGTTCAAGTTAGGGTCCAGGGTTTCGGGTTTAGGGGTTTGGGGGTACCTAATATTCATATATACTCTCCTACATAACTACTATCCTTTAGAATTTGGGGAGCACCCAATAGTCATGGACTCTCCCAAAGACTAACCTACTTTAAACTACTTCGCTAAAATCCCAGCACCCATTGGGCCCTTTCGACCGTAGGGGAGGGCTTAGTCTGCAACAGGCTAAGTTCTTCGTTGTCGGATCTAGATCGAAGCTGATGATGCAGTCCTTAAAATGTGGTCGAACTGGGTTCGGAGGTACGCGGCTTCATCATCTAAAGTAAATGGCCCTCACGACGATTATTCTAGCTGTTGTTCTTGATATCTTTTTCTTATGAGTTATATTGCTAATGTGATATTGAGGAGTTGGGATATGCCGAGCATGAGTGCTTTGGTCATTTAGCTCTTCAACACCAACCCTGTCGACCTTCTGTCATAAGGACCCTCAGTATTGTAGGGGGGAGTGGGGCCGAGGGCCTGAATACCAGCAAAAAGGACCTAACATTTAAGAAATCTAGTCCCCAACCCCCCCCCCCCCTCGCTACCCGCTAAGGGTTTTTATGATTCTGGGGTTTGTGAAATGTCTTTTTGTTCTGAAGGCTTCAACGTAAGACTTTCAGCTCCTCATACCCTGGGCCCGGGAGAAGTCAGAAGCGCCGTATTCTATAGTATAAAAGTATTGCCCGACATGGGGGGTACCCTTCGTAATTACCTCGATGGGCATTGGGGCACCCTAAACCCTAAAACCCTAAAACCCTAAAGCCCTCAAACCCTAAAACCCTCAAACCCGAAAACCCTCAAACCCTAAAACCCTCAAACCCGAAACCACTCAAACCTCCGAGGGACGAAAGTGGTGTGCTGCGCCAGAGCCACCAGGTTTTCCCCTGTGCCTTGAGACGTGCGTTTCCCAGATCCCGGCTTAGGGTTTAGGGTTTAAAAGGGTCTAGGGTTTAGGGTTTCCGGAAGGATCTACACAGTAGAACCCCTAATTTGGATCCTTTTTCTTTAAAAGGGATCTTGATAGGAAACCCCATTGAGGGATCTACTTTCTAGATCCTTTCCATAGGTCTGGGTTAAGGTTCAAGGAATGCGGTTTAGGCCGTATAAGGGTCCAGAATTTAAGTTTTAGGGATTTGGGAGTGCCGGCTGAGGATTGATGTTTGAGGTTTAGGTCTTTGAGTGCTGGAGATTAGAATTTAAGGTTCGGGGCTTAGCGTGTTGTGGTTTAGGGCTGTGGAGTATGATGGTCCTGCTTCACACGCCATTCTCTTAGGAGTTAGGCTAGCACGGAACCCCCAAACGGAACACTCGTACCCCATATCGTGTTGATCCGTAGTTGTTTCGGGGTCTCTGGATCTACACTTCATAGGCACAGAATTGGGTTTAGGGCTTAGGGTTGAGGAATGATCTCTTCGATTCAGCATTCTATTGTAAGAACACCATCTTCATGTCATGGGTCTTGTCAAAAAGGCGGTGAAGTTGCCTATGCCAGCTGTCACCGCACCATATACGGTTTAGGTTTAGGGCTTCCCCTTCTATGAGCTCTTCGCCGTTGTGCAGGAATTCTACGGCCCTGACGCCAAACTCAGGAAACCGTGCTTAAGGTTCGGGAGTGCAGTTGCGGGGTTAGACTTGCTCATCCCGTAAGGCTCTAAGGACTCATATTCTGAGATTCTTGAGCCCAAAGACCATGCTATATAGGGCTCTTGGGCTAGTTTGAGCCTTAGGGTATGATCAATTCATCCTTCCACAGCTTCTTTCGGAAACGGCCATCCTACCGCAAAACTGTTCTCACCTTGTTTTCAGCGTAGCCGTAGGCTGGCTTGTGCAAAACAAACTAAAGCTATAAACCTCTTGTAACACGCACCTGCTCCAAGGAAAGACCTGTACAATTAGGGAGTGTCACCTTAGAGGAGCTGACAAATGCAGCAATACTGCAGGAAAACGCTCCAAGGAGCAAGCTCCAAGGAGCTAGCTCCAGTCGGACTGAGGGCCAGCAGGCCAAAGGTGAAATGCACCACAGCTGCTGCAGCACACCCTGTATGTAATGTAAACCTGGACAGAACCCTCACGAAAACCTTCTAAGTTCTGGCAACCCGACTGAAGGCTCGTATGCCAACCCTAAACCTACAATCGCCCATGCTGGACTTTGAAGTAACCAGGGAGAAAAAAGTATAGACCTTTAATTTATAATGGTTCCTTTAAGGAACGGGTCCCCCCAAAAAAGGTATTCAAGTATGGTACTCTAAAACCCAGCATGAACCCAGCCCTGACCCTACAGAGGATCATATGCCAGAGCCCACGATCCCTTTTCTACCCGACACCCTATGTAACCGCCTTTCTACACCCTAAACCTAGACCCTAAATCCTAAACTCCATGATAGCCAAACGAACCCTACAACCTAGACGTCTACTGGCCTATAAACCCCATAATAATCCATAGGCCTGTAGCCCTGCTCCAACTGCCCTAAGCCCAAGAAACCTCTACTAGCCCATAAGCCATATAAACCCAAAAGCCATATCATCGCCCATGAGCCTCAAACCCTAAACCCCGTTTGATCGCATGAAGCCACGAATCCAAAGCCCGAGACACCACAGCCCAGCTCCAACGCTCGCGCCGAAGGCAGCAGCTTCCCATCGCCGATCTAGGTTTCCGGGCTTGGAAACCCTAAGCCCTAAACCCTAAGGTTGAAATTTTGAGGTTTGTTAATTAGGGCTTAGCCCTTTGGGGTTTCTTCAAGTGTGCCACGAAGAGCTCTTTAACACTGCCTTTGAGGGATGGTTACGGATTCTGCAGAACAACTTTTGAGTCTGGGGGTTCAGGGTCTTTCGGATTTAGGGGGCTTCCAGCCCTCAGGAATCACGCAGTTGAAGATTAGTGCTTATCCCTCGGGGCTTAGGGTTGAGGTCACAGGGTCTTTCGGGTTACCTAAACCCTAACCATAATAAACCCTAGGCCCTAAACGTGCATGCAGGGTTCGGATCCAAAGCTCTCATCTCATCAACTCGACAGGCTTCCTTGAAATAGAGCCCGCAACAGCCAGCATGCTGGTGCCCTGTTGGAGCACAGTGCTTCGAGGATCGTGGCAATCCATGCGTCCACGCTGGCGCGTCACTGTTGACGCACAGTTGTCACCAAGCGTTGGATGCCCATGTCGGCGTCATCAGTCCTAAACCCTAAACCCCTAAACCCTAAACCCCTAAACCTCTAAACCCCTAAACCCCTACACCCTAAACCCAGCTTTCGATACCCACTCCTAGTCGAGTAGTCGGCTTGCCGGGTGCAATCTCTCGCCATACGTCCGCACCACGGAATGCAGCCAGACCACCTGTTCGGTGGCATTTCCCTCTGGGCCCATCCTTAAGGACGAAATAAACCCCATAAGGGTTTAAGTTTCATATACCATATAGGGATTCATAGTATAAGGGTATAGGGCCCGTATTTATAAGGGTCATTTGGTCCCCAAGGATTGCGCCTGACTGCAATGCCCCTGTCCTAAACCCTAAACCTAAACCCTAAACCCTAAACCCTAAAATCCTAAACCCCTAAACCCTAAACCCTAAGCAACTGCCTTTCACCGGCAGTTCTGCTCGCTCCAGCAGGAGCAGCTCGCCCCGTAAGGGTTTAGGGCTTTAGGGTTTTAGGATTTAAGGTTTTAGGGTTTTAGGGTTTTGGGGCTTTAGGGTTTTAGGGTTCTAGGGTTTAGGCCTGTGTTCCGGGAATGCGGATAAGGCCATGCGTGTCCCATCTGTGCTGAGAAGCTTGCAAAAACAGTGCGGCATAAGCCTAAACCCTAAACCCTAAACCCTAAACCCCCAGCTCCTCTTGCCCCGTCTCAGCAAGAAGCCGAGGATTCCATTGAGTAGGGTTTAGGCTTCGGGGCCAGGGTTTAGGGTTTAGATGTGCTATCTAAGCCTGAAGCAGCAAAGGATATGGAGCCCGAAGCTTTTTGAGCTTATAAGCTCTACGTAAAGAGATGAACCCGATTTGAGGGTCCTTTCGTCCTTAAGCCCAGGCACGTAGCTCAGCAGCTGCGATGCAGGCAGATGGCTTCGCCTAGCATACTTTTCGGAGTCCCAGTTGTCGGCCGGTAAGTAGGCTTCCCTCGAGAGTTCCTTTACGGGGTAACTGATTGAGATTTACCATACGGGCTCAGCAAAGGGGGCTTACAAATTTGGAGTTGGTTTTGGGGTCGCTAGGCAGGGACCACAAAGGGATACTTTTGCTTATCCTTCGGGCCTCTATACAGGCATGGTTTGGGATTTGGGAATTCAGTCCTGGTCCTGGTTTAGGATGTAGGCGTGAAGTTTGGGGATCTGATTTTGAGCGCATGCTGTTATTCGGATATTCGAGGCTTTGGCCATACTGCAGGTGTGGCCACTACTCTCACGCCAGACCTTGTTCCTGAACCCCACACTACAATCAAAGGATTAAGGGTTTCTTGTTCGGTGTAAACCTTACCCCATTCCTGGACCCACCCAGCACGCCGGAAGACTTGGAACCGCTTGTGTTGGGTAGCCTGCTGTGTGTGCCCAAAGGCCATGCACAGCGTGGTCTTCCCCTAAACCTTCACGCCTAACCTCGGGCCCAAGATCCTTTAAATGAGCTATTTGTGCTCTCAAGCTCACAGGAAATCGACCCCGAATTGCCTCAGCAGGTACCAGGCCCCATGCAGGAGGCTTCTTGCGCAAAGGATCCTACGTGGAGTTTCTATGCTGGAATTACTCCTATGGCTTGTGCAATAACCCATAAAAAGTGCCACACAGATCCTTTGGAAGGGAGCCCCAGGGTATCCTTGCGCGATTTGCGACGTACTAATGAGCGCTTCGGGTTGAAACTGTCCTTGGAAACACTTATCAAACACGCAGTCTGATTTCCCGACTACCCTGTCAGAACACGACGACCTTGAAAGAGATCCAGGACAGTGCAAAACTCGAACATTGCCATACCTGTATTGGGATCCCACTCAAAGGCCCTATGCTGCTGCTACTAAGAACTAATGATGAAAACCACTTAATGCGAAGAATGCTACCACCACCACCACCACCACTGCCGCCACTGCTACTGCTGTGCATAAGAACAAGAAGACGCACATACAAGCCCCTGGTTTTGACCCCGAGCCGTCAGCCGTCCAGGAAGAGACAAGTAGCCAGGGAAGATGGTCGATGCCATTCTCCGGAGCTTCCTGTGCGAAGCGCAGATCTCATTAGGCTCCTTGGGGACCAAGTGGACCTTATAAGTAGGGGCCTTATACCCCTTATACTATGAATCCCGATAAGGTATATGAACCTTATGCCCTTTTGGGGTTCGTTTCGTCCTTAAGGTTTGTGCTGTCTTCTCACGGCCGTATGCGTCTTCTAGGACTGCTTGAAGTTTGATGGTTCTGATGAATATAGCTCGTCAAAGACTTAAACTGAAAGCCACAGCCAGCTAACCCCAACCCTACAACCCCGCAGACCTCTAAAATCATAGAGATCCACCAAACCCAGCTCTTCGTGAATTCTCCTCAAACCCTAAACCCTAAATCCTTGAAGGTAACCCCCTTAAGCATTCCGGGTTGGCCGGCTTCGGGTCCGAAGATAGTGGGAGAGCTAGGGTTGAGGGTTTTGGGGTTGAAGAGTTTAGGGTTTAGGGTCTATTAGGGTTTAGGGTTTAGGGGTTTAGGGTTTAGGGTTTAGGGGTTTAGGGTTTAGGGTGCCAAACGAAAGCGCGCTTTTGTGGGCGCGCGTCGGCCTGCAGGCTTACCCACCCCAAGGCCACCCACTTACAACTCTCAGGACATTCCGCTTTTTTTCTGCTTCTTCGCACCAGTAAGGCGCGAATACACGCGCGACTGAAGGAGTGTGTTGTCAGCGCCGGATCTTCGCACTCTTCCCCTAAACCCTAAACCCTAAACCCTCTGAAGTTTTCCATGGAGGCTGCATTGTGGCGAAGCCTGGCCAGGGCATTCAGGCGGTCGACCTCCAGGCCAGGTAGGCTGAGCCTGTTTTGGCCCCAGCTCCCGAAGAGCAGGGGCGGCCAGTGGGGCCCCAGCATCCCTTTCAGGGAGTTGCGGGGACGGAAAACCCTAAACCCTAAACCGTTAGGGTTTTGGGTTTTGGGTTTAGTACCAGGGGTTGTGGCAGAGCCCAGCAAAGGCGGCCAGCCCGGGCCTCAGCGTCCCGTACCAGCACACCAAAGCCGTACCACCCCCATTATGGCAGAGGCTTGGACCCCAAAGTCTCAAGGCTTTATACAACAGAAGCCCGGAGACGAGATCTTGAGGGTATAGGGGCTTAGGGTTCAGGGTTTTAGGGTTTAGGGTCTTAGGGGTTTTAGGCTCTTAGGGTTTAGGGGTTTAGGGTTTAGAGCTTTAGGGGTTTAGGGTTTTAGGGGTTAAGGGCTTAGAGATTGGAGTTTAACAGTGATTTCGGGTCGATGGTTTAGGGTCGAAGTTTAGGGGCGATGCTATTCCTCAGCCATCCTAAATTGGTAAGTGAAGAAGCGAAGATTCTTACGTCTGTTCGAAGATATGAAAAGTAAGTGCACAGGATATCATGCAAGCTTGTATACCACCATCCTCGGACTACAAAGCGTAGGGTCTGAGCTTACAGAGTTTACGGGCTCATATTTAAAACTCACGCCGATGCACATCACACCTGCCACCTGTCTCGGTGTTCATGTATAGGGTCCAATAAGAACATGGCTGCTAAACATCGCTAAACCTAGCAAAAAAGGCTTGAATCAGTGTAGCGGTTACATATGCTACTAAAAATGAGGGAACATGCCCCAAAGCCCCATTCTACTCATTGCGGGCCCGTACATTACCCCACCGCCCCCAGGCCGCTCAACCCCTAACCCTGAACCACTAAACCCTGAACCCCTAAGCCCCTAAACCACTAAACCCTGAACCCTAAACCCCTAAACCCCTAAGCCCTGAAACCCAAAACCTCCAAACCCTGGACCCCAAACCCTAAACCCCAAAGCCCTGAAACCCAAAAACCCCAAACCCTGGACCCTAAACCCTGAACCCAAACCCCTATAAACCCTGAAACCGGAATCCTAAAACCCTAAGCCCTAAACCCTAAACCCTGAACCCGCGACCCTTCAAACACAAAAAGCAGCCACACCCTGGAGAGACGTGAGGCCAGGCTTTGGGAGTCCGGGCTTTCTGCGTGGGGCTTGGGGCTTCGGCTTTAGGGTTTAGGGGTTTAGGGGTTTAGGGTTTTTAGGGGCTTAGGGTTTAGGGGTTTTGGGGGTTTCGGGGTTGTGTGGCTTAGGATTTCGGGGCTAGGGTGCCTTTAGGGATGTGGGCCCTTCCATGGCCACCCCGCCTCGGCCGCCCCTGGTCGGTGTGGGGTGTAGCTCCCGTCGTAGAAGCCCTTCCTTAAGGACGAAACGAACCCCAAAAGGGTTTAAGGTGCATATACCATTTTGGGATTCATAGTAGAAGGGTACAGGGCCCCTACTTATAAGGGTCATTTGGTCCCCAAGGTTCCACTTGTCACGCCGCAGCCAATCGGCATCCATGGCGCAACCACAAGATTCTCAAGGAAGGAAGGAGGGCCCCAAACAACGCCGCCCTGGCTTAGGGTTGAGGGATGAGGGTTTAGGGTTATGGAGGTTGCAGCGTCGAAAACCTAGGGCCTAGGGTGTAGATGACCTCAAGAACTGCCAAAAAGCGCCGGGGGAGGAAGCCAGATTGCGAGGCTGTACTTGGAAGTTCATGGAACGTAGCAAGTAAGGGGGCTGATAAGTAATTCTAAGAAGGTTACCTAGTTGGCTTATAAGTATAATTGTAAGAAGGTTACCTAAAACCCTAAACCCTCAACCCTCAAGAAGGTTACCTAGTTGGTGACTATGATTCTGAGGTTTTCGCAGCCTCAGCCGGCAAACCCCCAAGGCCCAATGACGAGGCCTCTTTTTTTCAAAATGGGGTCACTTGGGTTGTTCAATTTTGTATGCTTTAAATGAAGACCCCGACTGAATCCGATTGCTAAGTATTTCCTATACTATGTGAATCTGAAAACGAAACAGCAGCTAGGCTTCAAGCAGGTTCGGGCCGCAGCATGGATCAAGTGCAACAGAAGAACAGTAAGCCTTAAACCCAAAAAAGAACCTAGACCCTACACCCTAAACCCCAAACCCTACCTGTATCCCCAAACCCTGCGAAATAGTAGGTTATGACCCCTTAATTATAGGGTCTAACCCCTAAAACGGTAGGTTTTTGGATACCCAGGTAGACCCTAAACCCGAAACCTTAAGGCCCAACGGCCTAAGTTAGTGCGGTTAGAGTTCCAGGGCCTCTGGGATTTGCGCGCAAAAACAGGTTGCGCACATACTTCGCACGGGCTCTGGGGTTCATTCTGATGCTGTAAGGCTGAGTCTACTGTGCTGAGGACTTGCAAGTTCTTGAGAGCCCAAGCCGCCAAAACAAGTTGTGTAAACAAGGTCTATATTGTTTTGGTATAGTATTGCCAAATGTTCCGACCTCCATGCCTTTGAACCCGAATCGTCAACAACGAAGTCGGCTGAACGACGAATTCGGTTGAAGAACGAAAGCAATAAAGCTAACTTCAATTTTTTTACGTGGTTTCAGGGCTTCTAGTGCAGGGTTTAAGTTCTTGGATTTAGGGCATAGGGCTGCAGGGTTGAGGGTGGTGTGTTGATTTAGGATGACCCAAGCCCTGCTAGAGAACAAAAACACAAACGCCACACCATTTAACATCCCCTCAATCGGGCGCCGGCCTGAGAACCCCACGCCTTGTAAACTAACTTGACAGCTTCTTCAACTCGTTTAGCTAATCCCTAATCCCTAACCCTAAACCGAAGCCAAGGGCTTCAGGGCGTTGATGCCGTCTGAGCCCTCACCTACGCCACTGAAGAACCTAAGGGGTTCGCACTACACATTTTTGGGGCGAATTTGGGCCGGTTTAGGGTTTAGGGTTTTGGGTTTAAGGACCTGTTTGGTGGGCGACCGTCCCTCAAACGAGCCTGACAGCACCTATCGCCTGGCGCCGATACAGTTTTCAGGGGCGCTCAGCAATGAGGGAGTACAAACGAGGATCCTGAAAACTATTTAATCGTCCGAAACCCCTGTTAAAGCAAATGCCTACAACAAATCCGCACAAACCGTAATCCTCATTGTCCCCTCCACAGCCTGCAGAGTTGCTTCCTGTGTGGCGACCCGTAGCAACTAGGCGGCGGAGGAGGAGCAAAGAGGTCTGGGGTTCAGGGTTTCGGAAGATGGGTTCGGGCATGAAATTTCCAGAATGTAGGGACCTGCATGTTCCCGGGTTCCGCAACAGGATTCCTTCTCGAGGGTTTTTTTTTAATGCCTGGACGGTTATAGTTACCATAAGAGTTTAGTACAGTGGTCGGAACTGTTAGAGTTGGAAAAAGGATTGACGGGGGGTGGGAGTGACCATAGTAGATAATTGTGCCAGGGATTTTTTTTGGGGGGTATATCCTTGTAGACTAAAGAACCCTCACAAAAAGTAGCAGGAGTAGTAGTAGTAGTAGTAGTAGTAGTAGTAGTAATAATAATAATAATAATAATAAAAGTAGTAGTGGTAGTGGTAGTGGTAGTGGTAGTGGCAGTGGCAGTGGCAGTGGCAGTGGCAGTGGTAGTGGTAGTGGTATTGGTAGTGGTAGTGGTGGCGGTAGTGGTGGTGGTAGTGGTAGT
>CAJNJA010016730.1:0-11240 GCA_905231915.1 Symbiodinium necroappetens | reverse complement strand
TGCTGAATGAATGAATGAATACTACTACTACTCCTATTGCCAATCCTCCTGACACTGCACTGCTACTGCTACTGCTGCTGCTGCTGCTACTGCTACTGCTACTGCTACTGCCACTGCTACTGCTACTACTACTGCTACTACTGCTGCTACTACTACTACTACCGCCACTACTACTACTACTACTACTACTACTACTACTACCACCACCTACCACCTACCACCTACCACCTACCACCTACCACCTACTACCTACTACCTACTACCTATTACCTACTGCCTACTACATACTACCTACTACCTACTAAATACTACCTACTACCTTCTACCTTCTACCTTCTACCAAATACCTACTACCTACTACCTACTACCTACTACCTACTACCTACTACCTACTATACTACGTACTACCTACTACCTACTACGTACTACGTACTACGTACTACGTATAGTACTACTACTGCTACTGCTACTGAGTACTGCTACTGCTACTGCTACTGCTACTGCTACTGCTACTGCTACTCCTACTACTACTACTACTACTACTACTGCTAGTGCTACTGCTACTGCCACTAGCACCACCAACCACCGCTGCACAGTTGGGAGGCTAGGGCTTTGAGCCTGAGAAGTGGTCTGAGGATTGGCGAGAGCAAGGAACTCACGGCTTGCAAAGTCCGTCATCGTTCAGCCCAGTGGCAAACAGCATCGTCGTCACGCTGAAGAGCACCCTCAGTCTGATCCATGCAAAAATAATTCGAGAGAGAATGGCAAACCTTCACCTCAACCACAACAACAACAACAGCAGCAACAACAGCAGCAACGGCCACAATAACAACCCCGCCAGCACCACAACCACCACAACCATCACCACCACAACAACGAAAACAACAACCTCCACCACCACCACCACGACCACGTTGACGACAACCACAACCACAACGACCACGACCACAGCAACGGCAGCAGCAGCAGCAGCAACAGCCACCCCACACCCAGACACACCAAACCAAGATTTAAATCTCGACAGACCTACATGCAAACCCGCGGCTTCTTCTTCTTGTTGCAGCTCCGAGCAGCTGATACATCGACAGGACATACTTGACAGGCTCGCTGGTGATCTCAGACGCGGGGAGTCAAGGCGGCTGGACAGCTCCGGTCCCCGGAAGATGGCATCCGAAAGTGCCCGCAAGCCCCAGACTCCCAGGTTTCAATGCAAGACTCTACACTCCAGGTTTTTGGTGAGGGCTTTTTGTAAGTCGGTTGCTTTCGGAATTGAATTATACTAGAAGCATGTGTCTACGCGGTCCCCTGCGCATGCTACCGTGCCTCATCCAGCTGACACTCGACAACTGCCAAGGACGCCCACAGAAAAAGGCACACACAAAGCACAGTAAAAAGTCTGAAAGCAAGCTGCCTTCCGGCTTTTGCACGAATCGGCCTGGGACCATGCTGACAAGCTGCGCGGCTGATGCTAATCAGCTTAAGAATGCCGTTTGCCAGGGAGAAACAACCTGAGTGCGGCGGAGTCGGTAGTGGAAAGGGAGGGCTGTTGATGTCCAGAAGGAATATACGTCCGGCAAATTACAAGACCATGAGGGAGTTCAAGTTCTTGAAGCTGTCCCGAACCCCAAGCCCAACCCTGGCAAAGCCCCAATCACTGCAGATGCGGGGCTCGCTAAGAAGCAAAGGAATCGCACCCCAGCCGGGCCCTGCTCGATCTGAGCAACTAAGGCGCCACCAGCCTACGAGGAAACACTTTGGCTCACTTTGGGGCAAAGCTTCGAAATGGGTGGGCTGAGAGAGTCATAGACCTTGGGTTTAGGGTGGGTTTCGGTCCCCCGCTGTCTCCTGGGATAGTGACAGTGTGAGGGAAAGCCCAGGCTGTCACTTCAGGAATTGAGGAACCTCGCGACTTCTTTTGAAGAGGCTTGAGTTAAGATCTTTGACACCCAGACATCCGCAGGCCTGCATCACGTACGCTCCGGCCATAGATGCATACCTTGGCAGGGCGTATCTCCAGGACTGAGGGTTTGCTCTGATACTGCGACGTCCATTAAGCGAGGATGCTTCTTGGCGGCCGCCTGAACCTGCCCGGGCGCTTCAGACGAGAAGGACTCGAACTGGGGGCGCAAGCAACAGTCAAAGCTTCTGCCTCCGGGTCGTTGCAAAACTCTCTGATCTTCCTTGGATGTCGCAAGGGCTGAGGCGGAAGAGCTGATAGCGACGAGACAGCGTCCGACACCAGGCGTCCCTACACCTGGAACCAAACTTTTCAGATGAAAGCTCCAGGGATCCCAAAGCCCAGAGATATAAACTCGTGCCGAGCCACGCCTGTGCTTGCGACGCATATTCCGGAAACTTCTCTTTGCAGGTGTCCATGATCATCTTCTGCACCTTCCATGGAGGCCCCATTCTCGTAAAGACTGCATCCGAAGGGCGATGGGTTGGGCTGGGCCTCCGGGTCTTGCAGCGCCGCCATGGCATCCTTGCCCGTTTTTGCCGCCTGCTCTTGCAAGGCCTTCTGCACCTTCGGGTCGTTCATCCTCCCGGGGACAAGTCTATACTACACATTATAAATACATGCCTCATCCTTAAGCTAAGAGGCAACTGCTTCTTGACGTCATCGGGAATATCTGCCGGCATGGTCCTGTGCAGCAGCTTTGCATCGACAATATGCGTGTGGCCCCTGCTTGAGTCTTTCGGTCTTAGACACACTGTCACCTTGCCAAGCATCCTCTGATCAAACGGTTAATCGATTCATCTACTTACCTGTACCTCTACCTCAACAGGAAAGCGAGTGAGAAACGAGCCAAGACGGCAGGAGCTTGTTCGATGTAACCCTTCCCTCCTTCTTTGGACGGACTGGCAATCACCACAGCACAACGTCAGTGTCAGCTTGAGCCAACATGGCCAGTCGCACAATAAGCACCACAAGCCGGCTCAGCACGCCTGTGAGCGCTCGCGAGCCCATGTGTGCGCGCTTGGAACTTACGGCACATGCGGTACAGAGAGCGGTCAAACTGAGAAGTGGGTTTTTGGAGGACACGCGGCTTACAGACCAACCTGCACCTACCTACAAGTGATACTTTGCGATCTTCATGATTGGCATGTAAATATGTGTGTGCAAAGTTGACGATACATCGAATTCCAAACCTGGTACGGTAGGATCTGCAGGGTGCACCTTGTGATTGTGGTCTACGACTACGACTACGAATACATGAGTCATGTCAATGGCACAGCACAGGGAGGTTAGTATCCATCTCAAATGCAACCCGGAATTGCCCCTGTGCTCCTGCGAAGCTTGTGGGCTACCGCGACCCAACACCTGCGGCTTGGGCCTGGTTCACACTTGGCAACTGCAGTTTCGTGGAGCGATCACAGAGGGACGGTCTTCAGCTAGGTTCGTAGCATATTCATCAACGGGGAACTGCAAGTCTAGACTGACATCAGCAGGCGCCTTTCTGCGGGGCTGTCAGCGACTTTGGTGCTCGTAGTCTTGCGCCTGACATCTCAAACAAAGAGGTGGGGTTGCGCTCTAGCTGTAGCTTTAGCTCTACCATCCAGCCTTTTTCCAAGTTAACCGATGATTGAATTGAGCTGCATCCGAATGAGTTGAGAATTTCAGAATTTGAAAATCTCAGCTCCAGACGGACGAGACGTGCTTGTTGCAGGTTTTTTGGCCTTAGCGCAAACGCGCACCCGATAAAACACAGCCGGTCAACTGCCTCTTCATGGACAAAATCGACACCCCCATCTGATCGCACGTGTCACCCTTGCTACTTCTCTGCCGTGCGCACCTTGCCGACTGGAACACCGCCTCCTGCCGCATCGGAGGCTGCCTGTGGTAGCAGCTTGCGACGAAGAAAATGTGCATGTGGAAAAAAAGGGCAACCTAATACGATGGCACAGACGAGGAGAGCGAGCACTGGCACCCCTCACTAGTGGTGATTTTTTGTCAAACTCCGCAAAAGCGAAGACGCCTAAACCGCCAAGGCCACAGCCACCACTCCACGACAGTAGCATCATTCAGCTCGATGGCCTTCAATTCTGTCACGCGCCGTCCAGGCTGCGATCGCCCACGTGGCTTGGCCTCCTGTCAGCTGTGGGTTCGTGCTTTGGGCAGGGTCTCTTCTGCTGCAGGGCCGGACCCAAGCTAAGACCACAGGTTCCAAGGCGGAGGTGTCCGGGGGGGAAACTTCCTGCTTGGACCCCCTGTTCCCGACGAGACCCCATCCTGCGCCTGCCCTTGGCGAATGGTTTTCCTTGCCGGCGGCTCCTCCTGCAGACGGAAAGTGCGAAAAGGCAGTATAGCATCACATACCATCACATGCACCGCTCACTTTCTGCGACATCACGACCAACAGAACATCAACAACGGAGCAATCGAACGTGAGTTCTGTTCTCTAGGCCCTCAACCTCTGCGGCTGCCCTAACTTCTCACTTCGACATCAACCACCAAGGCCACCGGCCCTCCGCCGCCTCAGGCTTTGGGGCCGCAGCCGGGGGCCGGCCAGTCGTCGGCCGGGACGCGCCCTTCCTTTGCTGCACCTCCTGGAAGGCCCAAAAGGGGGGGGGAGCTCCAAAACACACCCGTAATTACCTGCATGCCGTCATAAACTTCCCACAGGCCGTCAGCTTGCGAAAGAGCTGCCTGGGTCCCGAATTCCTGTCAAGCATGTAACCCCAGACCTCTGGAAACCACTCTTATGCCCTGAAACGCAGGGAGACCAGGACCTCGTCGTCGGAGAAGAGACGAGAAAGGCTTCTTGCCACGGCCTGCTTTCGCTTGTTTAAACTCGCCTTACTGCAGACGGCTTCGAGCTGAGGGCATGAATTGTTGCCCCTGTGCTTGCCGGATGGCCGACTAACTGCTGGCGAACACTAGATGCTTGAAGGCGGGCGGACTGCAAAAGGGTGATTCTATACCATTGCAATTCCCTTCTTTGTCGTGAGTATGACTGTCATGATAATGCTCCCTTGCGACCACAATCGTCATCACCACCATCTTCTTCTTCTTCTAACGCAGCCAGAGGTCCTGGTCTAGCGGGTGCATATACAAGATGCAATATGCATCTCGGCCGTTGCGTCTTCGACTCACGGCTAGCACGAATGCCTATGGTAGGCGCACGCTCTATAAATGCTGATTGCCCTGCAACTTTGAAGAAGCAAGTCAAACAAGAGAAGGAGCCTCCAAGTAAAAGACCTGTCGCCTCTTTGAGGCCGAGTTTCGGAGACGGCATTGAGCCAGGGGTCAAAATGTACAGCGTGGACCCTGCAGCTCATGAAGCACGCCTCCCGACTCTTCAATCATCCAAGGTTTCCAACTCAATGGGCAGTCTTGTGGGAGCCACCTTGTTTCTGCCCCCAGCCGTGATTCCCACTGGTAAGCGGAGCAAAATGAAACTCATGCGACGCTCTAGCGTATCCATACGCTCCTGGAGCACATCATTGTCCTTCACCAGCTGCTTTATCCAGATTTCCAGAAGATAGAGCTGGCGGGATAGTCCGCGCTCCCGTTCCGTGTACACTATCGGATCCGTCCAGTCCATGCTGTCCATGCCGTGTAGAACTTGCAACTGCACTCGAGGGAGCTTGGCTGAGGCTCACGGACGGGAGGCACATGATGAGTACATACATGGACTGAGATGTGTCATCCAAGTCCCGAGGCAAGGCTTTTCTGGGCGGGTGATCATCGTCCAGCAGAAAGTCTTCGCTACCTCTCACAAGCACCGTGTAGTGACCTGCACGAAAGGTATCTCCATGATGCCGGATGACGGAATGCACAAGACATTCATGTCGCTCGATGGCCTGAGAAGTCGCATCCACAAAAGTCGGCAGACTCAGCGTGCCTGGCACTACATACGGTTGATGTGTTTTGTCCCCCGTGGTCGGATTGAATCTGGGCAGCTGCAGGCTAAACCACGAGTGTGCGGCGGTGAGAGCACACAGGTCGTCCTGTTGATGCCAGGCATCAACGAGCTCCTGAACATCCGTTTTAGGGGCTGGTGGAAGAGGCAGGGGAATGCATTTGCATAGGGGACCAGCATTATTGACGCGTGTGACGTCCTCAATCACAGCGCGCCCTTGCCACAAGTCCCCGGTGGCACGAGCCAGCCTGGGCACGATAAAGTCATGAAACTCAGCAACATCGTGCTGAAGCCAAGCTTGCGGCCACCCCAGCATATAGTACCCCAGCACTCGTCGAGCGTTAACCCCCTCACCCTGCAGGCATTGTATTGCATGCGGCAGCGGGCTACGTATGCGTACCATCACAAGCCAAACTACATACAACAGCGAGTTAATATAACAAGCATTACCATCATTGACCAGAGTGAACGGTGGCAGGAGTGATGCATGAGGAGATTGGCCCGAGCCTGCATTGTTTGTAGGCATCAGCGCCCATAGGCGATGCGAGCTATCTGCTGTGCCAGTGGCGGGCGCTTGAGTGTGGCCCGCTTGACCGACAACCCCACTAGCTGCAATGCCGAGATCCCGATCAGCTGCACGAAGGTCTCGTGCACTTGTGCGGCGAGTGCCCCCCGTAGGCTTACGGAGAGGAAGAAGACCGCTGCCGTCGCCTGTTCGTCCTCTAGAGCATCCAAGCGCTTGGTCGAGTGGAACTTCTGGATCACCTCCCCTTTCAGGTTCGCCAACAGGAACTCGATCTTGGCCTGGAGGTCCTGATGTTGCATCACCCCGGCTTCGGGATGTTGCACCAGTTTCTTGGCCTGGTGGCACCAGCGCATACGAGTCCAGTGCTTGTCCGCGTTGAGCCAGCCCGCGGCTTGCAACTTTGCAATCCCCTCGGCGTCCGCTGTCATGTGATTGATGCGGTCCCGAAGCTGCTGAACGAGACATGCTAACAGCAAGGTGCGGATGGGAGAGGTGGTCGCACTCGTCCCCTCCTCCTGTTGTCGACTCCATTCGCGGGCCACTCGGTAGAGCCCCGGAAGGATGCTGAAGTCGTCCTCCCGAAAGTACAGGAGCAGGTTCTTGTCTACGCGGAGCTCGGAGATGATCTCCTCCTGTCTCATGATCATCTTGGCCATGGCCTGGACCTGGTCGTCGGAGTTCGCCGGCACGTACTGGGAAAAAGGAGCGAATGGTCGCCGTTGCCCTCTGCGGCCCTGCGTTTCCTGACGAGGTCGTTTGTTGGGGGCGGTCTCCGTCTTTGGCGGGTTGCCGTTCTGTGGCGCCACCTGCGACATGCAGTGCTGGAAGATATCCGCCTCGGGGTTCAAGCTCGAGCCCGTCATCCTTTGGCAGGGGTGCTACCTCAGTGCTTGCAGCGCTGGCATCAGGTGGTGCAGGGGTATCCGGAGATGCCCGCTGCTCACAGTATGCAGCTGCAAGGCTAAGTTGGAACAACACTGGGCACTGATCCACGTGACGGCCTGGGCTCCAGACCTTGTACGAGCACCAAGGGCAGTTGCTATTGGTGACCAGCTGCTTTTTAAAGGGCTTGCAGCGCTGTTGTACAGTGTCCTTGTGCATGGATAAGATCGCAGGATGTGTGCGGCGGATGTGCTGTTTGATGTGCTTGATGTCCATGATAAACATCTGACAAATGACACAATGCCTGGTGAGCTCATGGCGGAGAGCAGGATGAGCAAGCAAGGAGTCCCACCGAGACCACGCTTTCAAGAAAAAAGGCCTAAGGACGAGCGGAGTGTTTTGCGGTTCCACCGCAGGGGCATCCGGAGGCTTCTCCTGCTCAGGCGGAGCAAGTCGTTGTTCCACCTCCGCGTGTGGCTGTTGGACGAAGCTGGAGCCACCCAAAGCTGCGCACGTGCCTTCTTCGATGTGTCTACGAAGATTCTGCCATTTCTGGAACCGACGCCCACAGAGCCTGCAATGCGGCAAACCACCTACTGCGTGCTGAGTCGGATCAAAAGTGGTGGCCTGGCCCACTGTGGTCTTAGGTCCCTCAGGATGATGCAAGCCACAGTGAATCCTCAGCGCATGTGAGGTTGGCGCTACATGGTTGCAGTGCGGGCACGGCCAGCTTTCAGTAGTGTCCGGCTGCCTGCAAGGTACCACCAGTGGGATCCTCGCCTGTAGCAAATGCCGAAGCCGTTGCTCCTCGAAACGCACGTGCTTTAGTAGCGCCGGGTCAGTCGTGATGTCTGGCGCCTGCCGCGCTCTATCGTCGAGCTTGGCCCGAAATGATACCAGGGCCTGAAGGACCCGCTGGCCCGGTGGGTCAACCTGAGCTTGCTGCCAGACGTCCTCATTCTGAACCCTGGTCAAGTGCACCGGGAGTCTGAGGATTGCGCGCAAATGCTTGAGCATGCGGGTTTCCAGCCGCCTGAGACTGGGTTCAGTGAGCCCTACCGCGGGTAACGAGTAGAGGAAGCTAGTGCTGACGCAGGCATCCCACAATCTTACGCGATGAGCACTGGAAACGACGTGACGCCCTGTCAGTGCACGTTGTACCGCATGGTATCTCTGCTGGCCACTTTGCACACGGTGCTCCAGGTTGGCCTCTCTATGATTATGATACGAGACCTTGGACCCCAGATAGTCATGTTCCTCTTTTAAGGGTATGAGTCGCTCCACCCCTTTGACAACAATGCAAAGATGGGCTGCACCATTTTTTAGTCGTATGATGTCGTGGAGTGCCTGTTTGGCTTGCTTACCAACGAATTTGAGAAGTACTGCCGTCTTACCATAGTTGATCTGCATCTGGAAATCCTCCAATGTGCCCAGAAGAACAGTCAGGTCACGCAGTGCACATCGGAGGTCATCTATGGAGTACAAGAGCCAACTGGCCCAGCAGTCATCTGCAAAGAGAGTGAGGATGTTTTGCACCCAGCCCTCAGGGAGTTGCTTCTCAAGAGCATCCATCAGTGCTAAGGTGTACCATACCCAAAGACACGGTGCAACCTTGCATCCTTGTTTGAGCCCGTTGGATGGCACAAAGCTGGAGCGACAATTCCCGGCCTTGTAGAGGAAACGGGAGCCAAAGTGCAGTCGGTGAGCCACCTCGATGACCGCCGGAGGCACCTTGTAGTTTTGCAGGGCTTGGAACAGCTTGGGGCGGTTGGTAAGGTCAAAAGCCCTACTCAGATCGAGGGACAAGCTGAGGGCTCCTGTGAAAGGACGCGGCTTGCAACCTTGGTATGCACCAAATCTCGTGATTCTGCTGGCCCGGAAAAGTACCTGAGCCTCCGCCACATGCTTATGTACTCGGAACAGGGCATCGAGGGTGCCACGGTTGGGAAGATACGCATACTGTGGCCTGTGACGCAGCAAGGGGAGCTGCCACTCCATCATTCTATGCTTCAAGATCCCCGCTAGAGCCTTTGAGGTGGGAGCCATGAGTCCAATCGGCCTCAAGTTGGCCAGGACATGAGCAGGTTTGTTGGGCTTTGGCAACATGGCCATGGTGGCATCCGTGAGGTCCCCGCGGAGGAGGCCAGGACTGCCCTGCTGGAAGTGCTTGCGGAAGGCAGCTCCAAAGACTGGACCGAGACAGTCCGAGCAGAGTTTCCACATCCCAGCCGGTGCAATGTGACTGGGCACGGCCTTGCCCGCTTTTATGGTCCGAAACTGTTGCACGACCTCCTCGTCGGTGATTGTCAAGGCCTGGGTCAAGGGGCCCGCAATGGGCAGATCCGGGAAGAGGGCATACGTAGCCCTGCCTTGGTCCGCCAGAGCCTGTGCTTCCTCCACCTTGGATAGCAGCTTGCCATCCTGATCACGAAGGCGCGAGAACAGCTTCCGATGGGCGGGAGTAAGTGATCTGACGATGCCATGCAGGGTACGTTGATCACCAATGGCCGCAGCAGCTTCTGCCTTACGAAGTTTGTCCTGAAAGGCATCACGCTTAAGTTGCTTACTCTGCTCTCGCAGTGCTCTTGAGGCCCGCTCAAAAGCCGCGGCACAGCGCCACTGCTGGAAAAGCCGGCCTACAGTTGCAACGCGGGCTCGCTTCATCTGTGCATAGAGGTGCCAAACATGGCGAGCTGATGCTCGGTACCCGGCATGGGCACTGATGCGAAAGTCCTCCGCAGGCTTGGCAGGAAAGGCTTGGCGCACCGCCTGGCACAGAATCCTATTAATGCTATGGTGTACTTGATGCAGATCGCCCTGCGTAACCTGGGCAACCGCAGCTTGCACACTCCGGCGGAGTGATTGCACCTGTGCCGTGTCAGAGGAGAGCGCAGCTTGCAACGCAGACTTATCATACTGAAGGGGCTGAGCTCCTTTGATGTCAGCGCGCCAGTGCACCGGCATGATAGACAGAGTCGCCTGGACCGGCAGGTGCCCTGCCTGCCTCCACCCGGCTACCGGAAAGTTAACGAGTGGCCTAGCCATCTTGCTTGTCTGACCGGCAGTAACACATCTGGTAAGCACATAATCAATTTGGGTTTCACCTGTATGACTGTAGTGCGTGTAGGCAGGTCGGGCTCCCCAAGTGTTCAAGGCGCATAAGTTATGGGCCGTAAGCAGCCGATTGAGCTGTTGATCTTGCGGATTGGCTTTGCTGGGCATGCTGGCCGGACCGGCCTCTTGCCGCTTCGGTCGAACACTGGCATTGAAGTCCCCGCCCACCAACAAGAAGTGGCGAGCCGGCATCTTGGCACATGCTGTCTGCAGGTGCTGCCAGATTTCGCCTCTGAGCTCTTGGTTGCGCTGTGCTGTCAGGTGGCTACGCCAGACGTGTTGGTAGACCACCAGTATGTCTACAATAGTATTTGTGGTGACATGTGTGGCCCGGACATGCAGCACTCGACCCTTATGAAGCTCATGTACCGCCGGATCCCGAAAATGTTTCTTAGAAAGCATAATCATAACCCCGGCATAACTATCGTGGGCCTCGGCAGGATCGCTGGCACTGTGGATGCACATCCAATGGCCTGAGGTGTAATCGCTGCTCTGTGGCCAGTGCGTTTCCTGAAGCATGACGATCTGATACTTGCTCTGTCCATCAAGCCATGCCATGAATTCCTGATACACGGCTGAGCTAAGTCCTCCCGCGTTCCAACTCAGACACGGCACTGGCGGAAGACGAGCCTGGCGACGACGTGGCTGGGCTCGAAGGGACCTGGGCATCGGAGGTGTTGGGGTGTATTCCAGGACACGCAGTTCGGCCAACGTATGCCAGCGGCCCCGGTAATAGGTGCCACCGTTTTGCATCGCCCGTAGGCGGGCTCTGCGATACGCTCTCTTCTCTGAGGTCTTAGGCTTGAGGGCATGACTCTGAGGCGCGCCCGGCACCAGTCCGCGATGCTTCCCTG
>CAJNJA010016729.1:0-11241 GCA_905231915.1 Symbiodinium necroappetens | reverse complement strand
GGTTTAGGGTTAGGGTTTAGGGGCCTTGTCGGGGTTCCTTCCAGGCTTTAAAGGTAAAGGTACTTGTTGAGGGGCTCCGTTGAGGGTTCCTTTAAAGGTACCTTTCTAAGGTGCCTTTCATAAGGGGTTCCTTTAAGGGCTCCTTTAAGGGACCTTTTAAGAGGCTTCCTTGAAGGCAAGAAGGGAACCCTCCAGGGCCTACAGTAAGTAGCACGGGTGCGGTGTCCGTCTGCTGGCTTGCCAACCTCGGTCTGGATACCCAGAGAATCCAATGTCGGACACAGCCACGCCGCAAGAAAATAAGCCCTATAAACCCGGAACACCGGAGAGCATCTCACCTTCCCCAATTGCCTGCTTTAGGCATGCTATAAGACTTAGGGATTTATCATGTTGTTGTGTTGCTTTTCCTTTTGGGGTTTTCGGGCCCGTAAGTAGGCATCTGGCACTGACGACCGCACTTGTTCACAATACAGTTGCTGACTGCTCAACCTGGCACCTTATCCGCAACCCGAACTGTCCTTCCTACGGGCTCCAGTTACTTAGACAATTAGTAAGTTGCACGCCAGATATTGTATAATAGAGTAACCAATTTTTTTTTTGGGCAGCTGGAACACCACAATATTCAGGACCCTGCAACCCCCAAGCCATAATTGCTAGACCGTGAGCCCGAAGCCGCTACTAACCCCTAAGCCCTCAAGCCTATAAAGCTCTAGAAAAAGCACCAAACCCTGTAAAGCCCAATAAGCCCTAAACCCTATAAGCNNATACCCTAAACCCTATAAGCCCCATGCCCTGTAAACCCTAAACCCTATAAGCCCTCTAAGCCCTCTAAACCGTTAGGCCTTCAAAGCCCTAAGTCCGAGAGGCACGGCAACTCCTGGAGCCCTTGGAGTCCATCCCAGTTCAGGATCTTGGTGTCAAGGACGATTGGTAGAGATGTGTGTGTGTGCGCGCGTACGTCTGTGTCTGTATGTACACGCACGTGTGTGTGTGTACATACATACAGACAGACATACAGACACACAGACATACATACATACATACATACATACCTACGTACGTACGTACATACATACATACATACATACATACATACATACATACACATATGTATATATATATGTACACATTGCTATCTGAGTTTTATTCACGATGCATGACATAATGGGAACAATATTGTTGTCAACCACCATGGACAAGTCAGTTCACGACCTTCGAGCTTTGGTTTAGAACTCAGGGTTTAGGGGTATTGCTTTAGGATTCGGGATTTTGGATTCCAGATTTAGGGTTCAGGGCTTCAAGCTTCCATGTTTTATGGATTAGAGATGTAACGGCTTAGGGACTAGCAATTAGCAAGCATGAGGAGCGTTTGAACCCTAAAGTGACACTCGACTGCAGCGCAAGGTGCGTGTCATTGCCGTGTCGTTTGGGCCTGCAGGAATGGAACAACGTTTCGGGTGAGATTATGGTATCGTTAGACTCTGGGCTACAAGAGGGTGCTTCGATGTCTTGTAGGGCTTAGGATTCGACTGGTTCGGGATTTAGGGTTTCCCCACACCACGTTCGGCATTCGGGGCTTCGGCTGTTTCGGGCGGGTAGGGGGCTGAGGGCGCCCAATCCCTACAGCATTAAAGTCCAAAAGCTACGCTGCACGACCTCAAACCCTAAACCTGCAGTGGATACCTTCGAGAACTCTACAAGCTTAACACCTACCTGACCTTAAGCATTGAATTTTAATGCACAGCCCGAGAAGTCTCAAGCCTGAAAGCTGCAGGAGATCGCCTCTACCCTTGCTTGCGCAGCCTTTGTCGGACTCGTTGAGGCGGGTTCAGGTCTTTTTGGGATTTGGATTTCGGTGCTTCAAAGAGGTCCAGATTTCAGGGTTTCTGGGGTTTGATGACTTTGGCTTTCGTCTTGGGGTTTAGGTTTTTTTCCGGAAATTGTAAATGTTTCTTTGGGTACCATGCTCGATCCCATTCAGGCCCAAGTTAGCTCAGCAGGTTGAGGGCCAAAGTATAGGGATGGTATGAGGGTTTAGGGCCAGTTTAGGCTTTAGAGGGTTCAATGTTTTAGTGCACGGTGCTGCGCACAAAACCCAAGAAGCCTGGCCTACATTCCGAAGGCAGGCGTTGGTGCAGAGGGTACAGACGAGCATTTATGAATATGCAGGTTTCTGACCACTAGAGGCGATGGGGAGGCGTGGGCTGCGGTGCTCAGATTCCAATCACCTCTCAGCGCATCTTATCTCCCTCGTAAGATCAGGAGTTCAAGAACCCATGCCATTTGGGATCTCTTGTAGCAGCAAACAGCGCAGCACCGCCTTCTTACTTGGTGACGGATACGTCGGCTCTAGTGGCTCGAGTCCGCAGTTTAAGTTCCCCTAGGATTTGGTGAACCTTTTTCTGCCGAACGTCGCGAGTTCCCAAGCATGGACGCACAGTGGCACGGTCGAGTGGGCTTCGCGCGCACTCGAAGGCCAGGCCGGACCATTCGTAGTACACCACGATGGATAAATAAGCATAAGATACTAGAATATAGTAGATATAATATAGTACACAACATAATATACCATACGATATGAAAAGGAGAAGGTTTTTGGTGTCAGAAGGATGACGTCAGTCATCAGCTGCCTATGTGCATCATGGGTTGACTTCTCCACCAGTCGTTGCATCTATGTTGAGGCAGGTTCCGCATGTCAACCTTTGACGGCCAATTACTTATCCACAAATGTATCTGGTGGTGGCATTCCGCCGGGTCTAGACTCTGCAGTTGTGCCCCCGGTCACCTGCCCTAGCCGAAGTCTAAGGCTAAGATTCGCAAGGGTTGGGCCTAATTAGCAGAACTGGAGGTAGCGACACGGAAATCGTCTTAGTGTGCGCCCGGAGGTTCAACGACAGCTAGAAGTAGGGTTCTCAGTGCGCCAAGTGATATACACCTGTGTTTTTATACATCGTGACATGCACGCTCAACTACTTAGTCGCCTGCTTTGCTTGCGACCTGTCTGACATGGAAAGTGTAAGAGACGACATTATCATAGGTCCTGGTCATTGTTCATTTATTGGTCTGGACGTCACGGCTGAAGAAACCAAGAGGCCAAAACCCTAAAACCCAAAGCCTAAGCCCCAAACCCAAAACCCCAAAGCCAAAGCCCAAACGCCAAACCCCAACCTCCAAAAACTCTAAAACCCCAACACCCTGAAACCCTAAACCCAAAGCCCTACCCGGCCCTACCCCTTTAAACCGAGGCCCGACAAGGCAGCGAAAGTCGAGAAGATCCTCAACTGGGCGATCGAGTCCAGCGCGGGGGTCGACAATCGCTCCTACAGGTGGGTTTTAAAGGTTTTAGGGTTTTTGCAGGTTTAGGGTTTAGGGGGGTTACGGTTTAGGGGTTAAGGATGAGGGTTCAGGGTTTAGGGTTTTGGGGTTTAGGATTCCGAGCTCCGAAGACGAAGAAAGCTTTTAGTGGCAATCGTCAGTCCTGCAAGTCGGTCAGCAAACTGGAAATTTGTTCAGGATCGGCCTAGGGTAAGGTTACCGTTTGTGCTTGGGGATTCGGGTAGACCCGCATCGTTGAACTTGGCGGACTGTCGTGGGAACTCCCAACCCTAGAGCGCTAAACCCTAACCTAGATGCCTACACTCTGTGCTCATTCTGTGCTGGACCCTAATCGTGAAGATGTCACAGGCTTGGTCAAGATGATGAACGCATCCATGATTGTGAGTCCTGTCTTTGCGAACGTGAATAGTCTGGCGATCAGAACATCCTTATCTACGTCAGCATCATCAGTTACTTTGCAACTAGTATAAGGTCCACAAGCGCCCTAAACCCTAAACCCTAAACCGTGGCCCACCATGTCAGGCGCCGCATTTGCCAGCGTCTGCGCCGAAAGCTTGGCAACATCCTCAAGTCCACCGAGCTGGATGTGGTTGTCGAGCGCTACAGGAGTCTGCAAGCGCAGCATGGCAGCATTCTGCCCTGGGGTCTATCGGTTTAGGGCTTTCAACAACCTTCGAAGCCTGTAAGGCGAAACGTCGCTTAGGCCACTCAGGTGTTGCAGGGGGTCTGCTAGTCGAGCGAGCCGATAACACTCCTCAGACCTGAAAATCACAAATGCAACCCCACCCCCCCTTAAAGACCTCGAGCCGAATCCCTAAACCCTCATTCAAAGCCCCTGCCGAACCCCCTAAATGGCCCGGAAGACCGGTTTGGATTAAAGAAGACGGAGTTCGATCGAACCTCTGTGGCACGTCTTACCGAACAACGGGCTTTAAGTAGTTAGAATATATGGTTTTGCAGGGGGTAAATTTAGACTGCTATATTTTGGCAAGGGCATACTTGTAGTAGGTTGTAAGTGACCAGACCGCTATATGACTATATCTGTTACACGGGATTCCTTCGGCGGGAGTTTGTTGAGTGCAATATCCTTCTCGCAGGGTCCATGTACCTATGCTGTTCTATATGCCTTGGATTTGAAATACCTCTACGCGACCGCCTTGGAGGCCCAAGCACATGGGATTCAGGTGCATAGACCCTCAGGGCCGAGGAAAAGGGGATGGCTCCTGGAAGGTCAACTTGTGGTTGCGGAATGCGCCGAGGAGTCGCTTCGAAACGATTTCCGACTCAAGGGCTTATAGTCTGACTGGTTCTTAGTAGGGAATGGAGGAATGGGTTTTTGGGACTAAACAGGGCACCTTAAGGGACTATCATAGGGAGCCATTCCCCATTCCTTACTAAGAACCAGTCAGTAGTAGGGTTTAGGGTTTAGGGTTCTCCATTTCAAGGCTTGCAAATTCGACGACGCAGAGCTCTTCCGGCGAGAGTGAGATTGAGGAGAGCTCCCGGTTTGCCTCAGCATTCTCTGTTCGGGTTGTTCTTTGAATCAGGGTCCCTTCTTAGGGTTCTTTTTAGGAGGGTGCCGTACTATCTTGGTGACTTAAGAAGAGAGAGAACTCTACCCATTTCCTAACATATGACAATATTTGTTGCGGGAGATAATTTGTACATAGCGCCTTGTTTTCGCAATAAGACCTCTTTCACCCCAAAACCTGACGTAAACCCTAGACTCTTGTGTGATCCGGGCTTGAGGGCTGAGGCTGTGGCGTAAGGGTTGGAGAGGTTTGGGCCTCCTCTTCAAGAACTTGGGGGTCTCCCCTTAACCCCACCTGAACCCTATAAAACCTACCATTTCTGGGGGCTTCCGGAAGATGATACCAAGACATAAGTGCTTGACCAGCTAGGTTCTTTGGGGTCAGGGCAAGGCCTCAGCTATGTAAACCCTGTTCGGCGTGTTGGCGCATGGCCTGACCTTCAGAGGCCTTGAAGCCCAAACGGTCCTAAGTACCTATGCGGGGGGTTACTTGCCCGATTTAGGGTTTAGGGTCTATAAGGTTTCGGGACCATCATTGTATTTCTTATTATAGAAACCCTACACTCTACTACATAGGTAGTTGTGACACCTTTAAGGAACACCGATCCCCTAATGGAACCCTTAATGGAGCCCTTATAGGTACTTAAGACCCTTTGGGGAGGCATTGTGTGAATCACTGTCTGTTTCCCTGAGCTTTGAAGCCTTGGTCTTGAGCTACCCTTATACCGCTGCCATTAGGGCCTTTGAGTCTACAGCGTAGCTTGGCAGTTTGCTGGGAAAAGACCGCCAACAATTTCAATCATTGCTTGAACCCTAAACTCTAAACCCTGACATCCCAACAGTCCCGTCAGCTCAAAGAGTCTTCTACCGGAGCCCGGACTCTACAGCCAAATCCCCAAAGCTTAGGGTTTAAGGTTTAAGGTCTAGGGTTTAAGGCTTGAGGGGAATTCAATGAAGTATGGTTACTGTTGGCACAAGGGCCGTGAAAGGGACCCTGACTTGGGGAGCTAGAGCCAAACTGATAGTCCCGAACCGTTAATTTTGGCCATAAGCAATTGACTTTTCGGCTACACGTCTGAGCTTCCTGAACCCCGTAAGCCAAACTCCCTGCACTGCAAACCCGCAACTCTCCCTCCCCAATCACCAGAAGTGATGATGAAGTGAAATCACCGGGCACACGCAAGCATGTATCCGCGGTCGAGAACTTCCCCTCATGGAACCTGAACTGTAGTTACTGCTAAGCCTACAGTCCGGAAGAGAAACATTTACTAGTACGACTGGTGGCTCAATCCCTGGTTTAATTGATGATGGACCCGTCCTGGCAGGAGGTATCGCAACCCACTGCTGCAAAGCATCTCAGACAGCATTGCTGTTAGGGTTGCAGGTTTTATGGTCTAGCTGGTTTTTCTGCGCTGGGAGCACGACTCGTCAACTTGATGATCACAATGATTTCGGCATCCCCACAGGGGGCCGGGAAAGAATGCGACTGTCGGATGTAAATATGCACCACAGCAATACTGGGGGAACCCGGGGCCACCAGACCAAATCCTCTTTGCATGAAATTTTGCTTGAAATTTCAGGACACCGTAGGGTTGTCACACCGTTTGGAGAGTTACAAGCGTGCGTGTGTGTTTGTGTGTGTGTCTGTGTGTGTGTGTGTGCGTGTGTCTGTGTGTGTCTGTCTGTGTGTGTCTGTCTGTGTGTTTGTCTCTGTGTCTGCCTGTCTGTCTGTCTGGCCTGCCTGGCTGGCTGGCTGTCTGTCTGTCTGTCTGTGTCTGTTGGTCTGTCTGTCTGCCTGCCTGCCTGGCTGTCTGTCGTTCTGTCGGTCTGTCGTTCTGTCGGTCTGTCGCTTTGTCGGTTTGTCGGTCGGTCGGTCGGTCTGCCGGTCGGTCGGTCGGTCGGTCGGGTTGTTTGTCTGTCTGTCTGTCTGTCGGTCTGTCTGTGCGTCTGTGTGTGTGTGTACATCATCGGTGTGTGTTGGTGTAAGAATGTATGTATGTATGTATGTATGTATGTACGTACGTACGTACGTACGTACGTACGTATGTATGTATGTATGTATGTATGTATGTGTGTGAACACACACCTATGACTAAATTGACTAAATATACACATACCTCTGGCTTTCTGGATATGTATATATATATATACTTTTATTTATTTATTTATTTATCTATTTATTTTTATATTTATATTTAAATATGTATATTGAAACTTATATTTATATTTATATCTGTACATATACGCATAGAGACAGACATAGATGTTGGCACATGTAGACAGAGACATGGATACAGATCACCCACAAATATCGACACAGACACTGCAACACACACACACATACATGCGTGCATGCATGCATCCATATTGACACAGTCATTGATAGATACATGCATGCATACAGACATACATACGTAAATACACGTATACACATTCATATACACTTACACAGCAGTTCCATCTGTCGCCAAGGACCATGATATGCAACTTTCACTACTATACCCCCGACCCTCATTCCAATGATTAAGTGCCTACGTTGTCTTCAACCCGAGTCTTGCGGCGGACAAGCTGATGCCTTTGCCACCTCTTTTGCGTGAGTCCTCTAGGATCTGTAGGATTCGGAAGTTTCAAAAAATACGGAACCTCAATATACACCCTAAACTGCAGGATCCTTACAACTGAAAAGAACCCTACAAACATATCCGCTTTGAGCCTGACAGCTCTTGATGGACCCTTCCCTATTAATCGAGTCCTACAAGCGAGCTGAGGTCGATAGAAGTATTTGTTGCAGCGGAGGAGGTGCCTGTCAAGCGGACATTTGTGCACTTCGACGTGCCTCGGCAAGATTCCGACAGGGCCATGAAGTTTAGGGTTCCACAAGGTTAGGGCAACCCTCAACCCTAAACCCGTTTAGGGTTCAGGGTTGAATACAGCCTTCAGATAGAACATGGATGGCAACTACTGGCACCCGCCTTTCATAACGGCATTTAGGAAAATTCACACACGGAGAGTATGGGGCCAATCTTGGAGACTCATCTACTTCAGAGTTTCATAAAAATCCGGCGGAATTGCTCTCACACGGATTCGTGGCTCCTGTACAAGCACCGGCTCGACCCTGCCTCTGCAGAGGTTCCCCCAACTCTCAATTTCTGTGGCCGTGGAGATGTTCTGCCTACGCTCGAGTGTAGGGTTGAGGGTTCCCGTCGGAGAAGGAGCTTCAATTGGTAATCGTGCCCAAGCCAAAAGGGATTGAAGCTGAAATGAGCAGGAGGCAGCATACACGACAACCGCATAACCTTGTCCATCGGAGACCACATAAAACCAGGTGCAGAGTCTAGGGTCTCATGACGAGGTTCACAACGACTCCTACTGCGTTTGTTGCTGCTGCTGCTGCCGCTGCTGCTGCTGCTGCTGCTGCTGCTGCTGCTGCTGCTATCGCTGCCGATGCTTCTCCTTCTACTACTTCTGCAGCTGCTGCTGCTGCTGCTGCTGCTGCTGCTACTGCTACTACTACTACTACTACTACTACTACTACTACTTACTACAACTCCTGCTGCTACTGACACTGCGTCTTGGTGCACCATCTTGCAACATCGCGCTTTATCCAAGGTGCAGAAGCCACAGGCACGGAGACGCTCCAGGTCGGTGTGAGCACCTGGAGCTCAGTGAGGGGGCCGATCTTCGGGGGGTTTGGAGACATGCGAAATTTGGTTGGGAAGTTAGGGAAGCCTTGAACCTTAAACCCTAGTTTGAGTATAGGGCACTGGGGCACTGACCAGACCTCTGGTCCAGTCTTCACTGCCTGCGTCTTAAAAGCTCGCCTGAAATTTGAAGTTATCCAGGTCTGGGTCATCAGTAGCGAGCGTGGAAGGCATAGCACCGAGAATCAACGGGTGCGCTGCCGCCGGAGCACCGTCGGTCCGAAACAGAAGCTCCTAGGTAGTGTTAGGGAGACCCCTTAAACGGGACCCTTCTTACCCCTACTTATGGCTCTCTTAAACGGAACCTTCTTGACCCCAAGGGTCCCCCTATTCCAAGTCCTAGATGCTGCGAGACGATGTAGGCATCCTAGTTACCGTAACCTTGAGCCCCTGCCGCCCAACCCTAAACCCGAACCCGAATCCCTAAACCCTAAAACCCTAAACCCTAAACCCTAAAACCCTAAACCCTAAAACCCTAAAGCCCTAAACCCTACACTCCCCAAAGTCTATCAGCGCCGACTCCTCAACTGACAGCTGTTCGGCCAGAACCGCCACGCCTCGGCCCCGAACTCTAAGTTCCATGCCCCAAAACCCTGAAACCACCAAAGACGCAAGCCCGAAACGATCGAAAACTTGAACCTGTGGACGCTAAAGCTAATTCCCGGCCACCACATCCTCGTCCTGCCTATCCGAAGTCTACATCCAGCGACTCTTTTCCGGAAAAGGTTGAAGCCAGCCGGACCCAAACCGCAAAACCATAGCATCATACACCCTAAAAACCTGAACATTTTGAAGCCACCAAACCCCTAAACCCTAAAACCCTTAACCACTAGACATCAAAACCCCACAGCCGAAAACCTCGAAACTTCAAACCCTTTTATCCCTGAAGCCCTAAAACCGAAAGCCGACCCGACCGAGCTCTTGCTTGTCGACTGCTAGCCCATGAGATCCTGGAAGATCCTCGGAAGCTCCGCCCCTTTGGGAAGGCCATTCTAAAAGCCAAACCCTAAGCCCTGAATAATGACCAATACTACGGCTGATGATCTAAATCCGAATAAGGAATATACCATGATTCCCATAGTTTGGGGTCCTTTTAAGGTAATGCAGGATTTATACTATCAACAGTATTCCGTAAGGTACCTTACTTAATATGGCGACTCTGTAACATGCCTCAGTCTGTTCTTTCTGATCACCCAGGCCCTTACATCAGGAACCGTCATCGCTAGGCAAGGCTTTACTAGTCTTTGTGTAAGATTGTGTAGTTTTGACAGTGGTTTTGCAAGGGCCTGAAGTTTTATGGGGCTTGACATGGGGTTACAATGAGAAATAACAGGTTTTCGGTGTACATGGTGCGATAGACGTTATGGGATGTTTCTTCATTTTCAGGTCCGTGTAAGAGTCTGCTACGGTTGTTGCGCCATGGCTTGGGTAGTTAAGCAAAACCCTAAACCCTACACTTTTTGGGGTCTGCGCTTAAGTTAGAGATGAAGAGCCACGAGTCTACCCCTATAAGTCCTTGTGATGGTCCGTATAAGCCCGAGGCATCGAGTTCGTGTCGGTTTAGGGTTCTGGGGGTTCTTTAGCGTGATGCAGTACTGAGGGCCTTCGCACAGGCACAGGGTCCTACGTACTAATGCTTCAACATTGAACCAGGACTCAACGACCCTAAGCTCGATCTTCCATGCCGACTTTTTCCGAGTTATTTAGGGAATGTTGGTTCAGGGTTGTTGTCTTCTGAATACCACGGATTCTCAACAACGATCCGGGCAGCTCCGTTGGTGTTGCATTTATTGTTTGGGGTTTGCGGAATTAGACTTGGGAACCTACACCCTGAACCCTGAACCCTACAGTACCCTAAGCGCTGCACCTTAAAAACCTATGGCACCCTAATCCTAAAGCCTAATTAGTTAAACCCGAGTCCTGAATGAGAAGACACTGTAGTACCCTAATCCTAAAACCTAAATCTATAGTACCGTAATCCTAAATGAGAAGACATGGCCGGCGGGAGTTTCCTGGGTTTCCGAGGAGTTGATCCAATTGATCCATCAGCCAAGCTACAGCACCTAAACCTTGTAAACCTTAGGACCCTAAACCCAATTTATAGATCCTTTACTAAACCCCCTCAACACGTAAGCCCCTGAAGCCTAAACTAAACCCAAACCCCTAAATCACTATTCTGAAATGCAAAGCCTCAAAATCTACAAGTAAAGGCTGCTCGCGAGGCGGTTACATGTTGTATGTAGCGGGATCTTTACGTGCTGCCCTAGACCCTAAACCCTAAACTCTAAACCCTAAACCTATTGCCGAGCAAGATCAGGGTACTTTTTGTCCGGGTAGCCTCCAGGCTCACGGTAACGTTCGATATATAGGGTCCTTATCCACAGGCCCCTAAGTAGTTCCTTTTTATGGTTTATATTTAGGATCCTATGAGGTAATCCCAAAAAGGAACTACGGTATCATTCAACACATAAGGTCCTTCTTTGGCACTCTTACTATAGAATGCCCCCCCCCCGCCCATACGCGGAACCCTAAACCGTTAACCCCTACATCCAAGCCACCTCAAAGTACCTGGAAATTCGGTGCCTGCATGATGTAAGTATGTAAGCGGTGTTGTCTGCATGCCGAGGCTTCAAGGGTTCCGAGCAGTGCCTCGGGGTCAACCGCATTGGATCC
>CAJNJA010016728.1:0-10833 GCA_905231915.1 Symbiodinium necroappetens | reverse complement strand
CATCATCATCATCATCAGAATCATAATCACCATCGTGATCGCCATCATGCCCACATGGGCGCCAACATGACTGTGTGCATGGTTGTTGCCGTGATCATGTTACGAAGAGGAATCTAGCGACAGTGAGCATGTGGGTCAATGTAAGTCAGACAGCCAGCAAGGATTGTGACTCGGCAATGCTCGCAAATAGTGTGATCAGGCTCTTGTCAAGAAGAACGACTTTCTTCGCATGTCGGCAGGGCTCCCGAAAGGGCTGAGTGCCATGTGTGTTTAAACCTTCACCACATCCCCGACAAAAGCGACCAGGAAGGCTCCTTACCCTAGAGAACTATGAGCGCCAGCGATAGCAACTGCAATACTCGTGGCATAGTACCCTAAAGCACAAACTTCAGATAGGGCCAGTGAGGTGTTCGAAGACGCAGAGCGACGTCAGACTCGTGCCGCCAACGAGGCTCCCTGCACTTGGGACGTGGGGCTCTGCAATGCCTGCACATTCTGTCCGACAGCTGCTCGTATGTCAGCCGCAGTGTGGCCGGCGCGGTGGTTTGCTCTGACCCTGTCCTTGGAAAGCTGTCCTACGCTGCTTCTCTGACCGTGTGGACCTGCCTGCCTTGCATGGGATGTTGCTGGGTCCCTGGGACTAGTCGATGGGCTAAGTGGGAAACCGACGTGCGATTTCAGGTCGAGGTATGCTGAGGTAGCATGTAGGTGAACACTGCTCTTTCTGATTTCCCGTAGATGAGGCGGATCGAAAGCAAGTGCACACAAGATCACGCAAGCATGTTTAAGTGTGTTCGAGGCGGGTATGCCGAGAAAAACAGAGAGGCCGAAGGACAGAGTAAGCTTTGGGTCCTTTACTGTGTAGGAGCTTAGAAGAGAGCCGGTCCGCAGCTCGCATGTCGGATCCTCCGGCGAAGAAACCGTGTCTGGGGGGCACCAAGGATCCCAGCGTGAAGATCCCAGAGGTGCCAAAGGGAAGGCTCATCCTGACACACATCGGCACGCTGGCCACGGGCGACGAAACCCTAGGCGACATTGATGATGCCGCCATCGTTATCAAAGAGAACGTCATCGAATGGGTTGGGGAAACGAAAAAGCTTCCGAAAGAACTGGCGGATGCTGCTGATCGAGGCACACGGGACTGCTCGCACATCCTGATTGCCACGGCTGGGTTCATCAACACACACCACCATTTCTATCAGACCATCACCCGGGGCGTCGCCCCAGCCAATGAGTTGTTTGGCTGGCTTACCACACTCTACGGTATTTGGCAGTGCATGACGCCCTCGCAGCTCAAGGCCGCCTGTCAAGCAACAGCGTGCGAGCTCATTCTGTCCGGCTGTACGCTGGCATCCGATCATGCGTATGTTTGGCCGAATGGATGTCGCCTCGACGATGAGATCGCCGCGGTGTTGGACACTGGATTGCGCTTTCACCCCGTCCGTGGATCCATGTCTCTGGGAAAATCCCAGGGCGGACTACCGCCCGATGAGTGTGTTGAAAAGGAGGACGAGATCATGGTGGAATGCCGTCGGCTCATTGAGACGTATCATGACACCTCTAAGTTCAGCATGCTCCGAATTGCTCTTGGGCCATGCTCACCCTTTTCAGTTACCAAGGAGCTCATGCTAAAGTCCGCCAGGTTGGCTCGCGAATATGAGAAGGTCCTTCTCCACACACACCTCGCAGAAAACACCAACGACATTGATTTTTCTCTCTCAAAGTACGGTGAACGGCCCAACGAATTTATAGCCTCCGTGGAATGGGACCGCAGTGACTGCTGGTTTGCGCATGGTGTACAACTTAACGATGCAGACCTCAAAGTCTTTGCCGAGCGGCAATGTGGCGTAGCCCATTGTCCCAGCTCCAACCTGCGCTTGGCATCGGGCATTGCGCCCATCCGCAAGCTCTTGGACAGCAATGTGCCGGTGGGCTTAGCCTGTGATGGGTCAGCCTCCAATGATCACAGCAACTTGTTGTCCGAGGGCCGATTGGCCATGATGATTTCACGGGTCCGCGACTTCCGCCAAGCCACCAACGAAAAGGGAACTAATGCAGTACCCGGAGATCCCACCGCGCTCTCTCCCAAACAGGCCTTGTATTTGGCCACTGTCGGGGGTGCCCGTTGTCTTAATCGTGAGGATGAGCTCGGAAAGGTGGCACCTGGGTATGCAGCCGACATTGTGGGATGGAGCGACCACGGGGATTCTTCGACCGCCTTGTCCTTGGTGGGCTGTGCTCAAGATCCCCTATCGGGCCTTCTCGTTACCAGCCCAGCTAGCGTCACCTTCTCCATCATCAACGGTGACCCTGTCGTGTGGGATGGCAAGTTCATCAAGGTGAGCCTAGCTGAAGTCATTGCGAATGCCAAGAAAGCATCTAAGGACCTTTTGGCCACCGCCGGATATACACAACGTGCCACCAATTGACTGGAGCTGGTTGAAGACAAAGATATCAGCATTTCTCCTCGCCCAGTGACAAGGATGAGCTTGATTTAGGATCGTTCTTCCTAACCGGCTGGCGATGCCGGTTTGGTCCGTTGATGAAACGTGCTGCTGGCCGCAAGCAGCGTGCCGGCGGCTAAGACAACGAGGGGTGTCTTTCCTGCCCTGCTATGGTTTCTGCTAAAAGAGTCCGCCGTTGCACACTTCAAGCAAACGTCGCTAGTTGTCCTTGTGGGCGTCGTCGCCGCGGTCATCGTCCTCGTCGCTGCCGCCGCCGTCGCCACCGACGGTTGGCCAGTCGCCGTCGTCGTCATCGTCATATTCGCAGTCAGTCTTATTCGCAGTCATCGTCATCGTCGTCGCAGCCGTCGTCGCCATCGTGGTAGCGGCGGCGGTAACAGCACCAGCTCCAGCAAGCGCGACAGTCGTCGTCACGAGGTGCCGGTGCTGGTGGTGGTTTGGTGGTGGACATGGCGGCGGGCAGCGGTAAAGGAGTTTCAATCGCTAGTTGTCGTGGTGATAGTAGTCTCAGTAACCGTACAGTGGCAGCCATGGAAGAGCAAAGAAACTCTCAAGTTGTGCTTTGCTGTGCAGGCACAGCTCGCGAAGTACGAACAGCAGCAGCGTCAAGCGTGCCTCTCCCATCATTCAGAGTGGCATGCGAAGACAGTAGTTCTAGTCAAAAATCGCACAGCCTCGAGGCAAAGAGCTCGGAAGAGCCAGAGTAGCGGTGTCCAGCGCCATACCTGCGAATATGGCACCATCCTCCGACTCTCAACCAAGGTCCAGGTCCTCATACTTGAGTACTTGAGTTCCCAGCCTGTACTCCGAAGTCCTCGTGGCATTGAGAAATCCCGACCGATGCGAGAGCTGCCACAACTGGTCGCTCCCTCACCCACGCCATGGCATTAGAAGCTGTCAAGCAGACTCCGAAGCCCGAAGCCTCCTTACAGAAAACCCTAAAACCCAGCTAAAACCTAAACAGAACCAATCTGAAAGCCATCTAACCCCGGAACTGAAAGTTTCGAAAGCCCTGGCAAACCAAGGGCTGTGGAGGAGGAGTTGCGGCAGCGGCGGCTTCTGCAGGTCCGGACCTTTTGTGCCGGGGGGGGGGGGGGGGTCAAACTTGTGGCTTTAAGTCTGATGTATTTAAACTGGGGGTAAGGGTTTTGGGAGAAGGTTAGGCACTTTTGGGTTTACGTTGGTTTTGGGCTTTGAAGAGTGTGGGTTTTGTTCTTTGGGGTTTAGGCGTTCAGGGTGCCTTCGGGTTTTGGGGGCTTGGGTGCTAGGGTTGAAGGTTGAAAATTTATATTGATAGTGTAAGGTGTGCGGAGTGAAGCCTCGTGCCGGAGCGTTGCCTTCGGCGAACGACTCGTCGTAGCGCACCTGGCGGGAAACATACGGAGGAGAGCATGCGACTTTCGATGCCCATTCGGCGCATCAGGGCGAAGACCGCTTGCCCGGCAGCTGGAAAGAGGAGAGAGGCATTTCTGCCAAAGGATGGTCCGAGGTTTGTCCGCCCGCGGCCTGCAATAGACGTCCTCTCCCCGCCGACGACCTGGAGAGGGTGTCATCGCTTTGGCTAGCTTCTCTCAAGGAGCATTCACTCCTCTTCCTAAGCGCCTACAGAAAGTAGCCACAACGCATCAAGTCAGGGTGAATTGCGCTTCGCATGCTCGGAGGGATGTGGGGTCGGACAAATGTCTGGCCAATCATGACTATTGTATTTTCGAGGTTCAGCAGACAGGAGCCTCAAGGGATTAATCTCGGAGTTCCAACCGCAGGGTGTCTTATCGATGCTTTGCTACAGTGGGCTTGCTACCAGTAGTGTTTCCCGTTTGGGTTTCCGTCTTGAGCTGTCTACACTTCAGGTTTGGGACGGCAGCCGGTAATTTCTTTCGAGCCTACCGGCAGCATGCAGCACCACCGATCCAACAGAAGACGCTCCCTCCAGGATCGTTTCGAGACGATCTGTGCTGATGTTTACATCAACAGCGAGCTTCTCCAGATCATGAGCAAGGCAGGCCTTGGCCTTGCTACGGGGATGTGGGCCAAGGTAGGCCAGGGTAGAGATAGCGAAACAGGGTAGAATCAGTTAGAAGGCCCAGGTTTGGGCATCCTGAAGCTTCCAGCCGGCCTCAAGCATAAAGCCTCCCACGGCCACTGAGAGCCAGCCATGTGTGCCTGTGTGTGTGTGTGTATTATATATATATATGTTATATATATATATATATATGTATCAGTGCTTATTTGCAAGCCAGCAGACTTCCTGAGAACTTTGTCAGGGCGCAGCCCTGGCAGCTCCAATGGATCTCAAGGACTTCGTTGGAATTTAGGGCTTGGGCTCGTTTCGGGCTGCTATACGTAGGTGTTCTGTCAGGATTTGGGGTTAGGCTTGAGGCGGTACGATGGACCACTGCCTATAGTCCGACCTGCACACGAGATTAAAGATCCTGGGATCTTTCCTACAATTCCATCAACCAAAAGGGCATTTTTTTCTGAGAAGTCGGTGTAGATCAAGTCTTGCTTCCCCGATGCACAGTGCTTAGGTACCAGCCCGGGCACTAAAGCTGAATCTGCAGGGCGAGCACATTGTTCTGGTCCTGCAGCTTTTGCGCGCCTGGGGTTATCCGGTGCTCAATGACGACGGCGATCTTGTCGACCAGGACAGGAAGCTTTGCAAGTTTGCTGGAGCAGTGAGTTGTTTATGAAGTCGAAACCATTCGCAGTACCTCAGCGTCCAGAGGTTTGGAATGGAGTAGCCCGGAACTTTGGAAGCAGGTTTTGTACTTCAGAAGAGCCAACAGTGATATGCCTGATATGCACTTGAGATCGTGAAGTTCGAAGAGAACCGGGGGGCAAGCTCCAAAGCCTGCCACCCCCCAGAGCCCCCGGAGTCTTGAAGGATCATTGGGATGCTCGGGCCCGCGAGGCCTGCAAACGGTGGCGCCTGAACCACGGGCCCCCGTGCCTTGGACGACAGTGGGGTCTTGGCACATTGGGCCAGAAAGCAACACGCCGGCTCAGAGTTTCGTGCAGCCCTTCGCCTCTTGCACGCGCATGACGGCACTTCGAGGTCAAAGCATCCAGAGGTTCTGGACTCCGAGGGGCTGAAGGCGGGTTCAACGGGGTTCTTGTTGTGATTCCATGAGCTGCGGAACAAGGAGAGGCATTTGCCCTGACAATGTCAGGCCCTGATTGACAAAGAGGCCTTCCAGGCCAGGCACACTCATTCCATTAGGGTGCTATAAGGCTTCGGCCGAGCCGATGAACTTGTCCTGGGTCCTCGCCTGATCGGGTCGCGCCAGCAATCGCAATGCATCTACAAGACTGTCGGGTCGGTCGTGTTTCTAGCACAAATTACCCGCAGAACAGCGCTTAAGAGCAAAGAGCTCTTCGAACAGTGCAGATTAGGTCATCCCGCATGCCGCCGATCGTGCCAAGCATGCAAACCTTTGTGGGAGAATTTGCCTTCATAACTCTGTGCCGGAGCCCCCTTGCCCGTGCACTAGGACACTCTTCAAAGACGCACGACATACAGCCTGAACTGCGATGCAACCATGAGATCTTCACACCAAAGTGTAAATTTGTGTCCCGAGCGCGGTGTCGGCTTAGACACGGGTTGCTGACACTCGTCGTTGTGAAATATCCATAACATTGACCTATGGGAGCCCTCATGCTAGGGTGCCTTAAGTCACAGCAGATCTGCCATTGGTGTCAGGCCCACCGGATGGGCCACAAGGCCATGACAGTTCAGGGTGTTTTGGGGAGTTCCAGTTGCGCAGCAGCAGTTTGTCAGTGATCAGTGATGAGGATGCCGGTGGTGAAGTGACTCAGATGGATTGGTATGGTTGTGATGATGGTGATGTTGTTGATGGTGATCCTGTACCCCTCGTGGTGTGTTAATGCCCAGTCGTCATGAGCAGACCTAGCGAGTATGAGCATTCATCCGTGTTGCTACATTCTTGGGGATACCGCAGACGTGCCATCTGGTGTCCATCAGCCCCAATCGTTACTATCCGATCCTCGAGAACACAGCTTGTGCAGGTCTCTTCCGAGCCACGCCCCCAGCTGCAAAGCTGACCGACTCTGTGGCGGCGTTTTCTTGCAGGAGAGGCAGAAGGAACGAGAGAGAGAGAGAGAGAGCCCTGCCCCTAGCCCTGGCGAAAGAAAAGAGACAGAGGGCGGGAGGGGGTAGCTCTGTTGTCCACTTCTTATTACTTCACACTCCCATGTGAGTTCCCCACCTCAGCTCGCAACGCCGAGCCCAATACAGCAACTAGACGGGCCGTGGAGCCAGACACCACCTGCCGTTGGGGGGAGCCACACGCCCCCCCCCTTTTAATGCAAGCCTTTCGAACACTCAGCTTTCCAAATAGAGATCCAGCTGCAAATTCGTACAACACTGAAGTGGGGAACCCTGCACAACTTTTGCCAACCTTACAGGCCCGACTTAGAGGCTAGACTTCACAAAAGGGTTGAACCACCTGTCCTCGTGACCTATGTTTAGTGTGATGTTCCGGTGTTGCGTTGTCTTCGTTACCTGCACGGTTCTTGCTTCTGGTGTTGCTTCTGAAGGTGAACCCCAACAGACAAATTACCCCGTGAAACGAACTCTTCTAGTTGGTCCGGTGCTTAGTACGGTAATGTTGCTTTGTTAAACGGGGACAGTCTGCCTACCGTAGTGCACTGCTGGGGGAAACCCTGCTGTCGAGGGACTAAAGAAGGGCCGCAGAGGGCGCGGGATGCGGGCTAAAGCACAGGGCCAGGGTTGGGTCCACGACAGCAGCATTCCTACTTTTTATTCCGATGGAGCGAAAACCGCTCAAAAGGCCGCAAAGCCCTTTCCCTAGCTGACCTGAACCCAACGGAAGGAAGGAAGGAAGGAAGGAAGGAAGGAAGGAAGGAAGGAAGGAAAAAAGGAAGGAAGGAAGGAAGGAAGGGGAGGGGATAGTTGACAGGTGCCCCTGAGGCCTTGGAGAAGATGCAAGGAGTAGTGTTTATCTGGCACGACACCTGCGTGATCCTGCAGGGTTGCAGCATGACCCAGCTGCTTGGGGCCCAAAGAGCTGGAACATCACGAGGGGAAGCGTCCGTGCCTCTTTCACTGTAGTCTAATGCAGACCGGGCATGGCGGCGCGGGGAAGGCGAGGGCTGTGAGGCTGCTCGCTTCCCCTTGACTGAGTGGAAGAAGAGGGAGTCGGAGAGGCATTTCGCTACCGTGCTTAAAGCGAATAAATCACCTTAGGCGAAAACTTGAGATGCGGAGCCCTTCCCTCCTTCCTTCTCGCCTTCCTTCCTTCCTTCCTTCCTTCCTTCCTTCGGAAGAGAGATCCTGTGTTGCTGGGACGCAGAGACGGCGGTGCACCGCTGGTCCAAGTGGCGTCCCAGTCACGAGTAAAATCTTCGGTGCTCCTCCTACCCGAAGCAGACAAACAGGAAAAAGGTGCTGAAGCCTGTGGAAAGCAAGCCCTGGATCAGCGCTGGGCGAGAAGGGGTGCGATCCCGGTGAGAGCCCCTGACCGCTTCGGCCGGTTTTGGTGTCACATCGACGCGAGCTCAACCCCCTCAAGTATGCCGAAACCGCAGGCGATGCGTGCGGAGGGGGGGGGGAGCAATTTTCGTGCCCTTCCTGCATTGGGGCTAGCAGTGTCACTTCTTTTTTCTGCACGTCTGGCGATGATTGCTTGTCCTGGTGCGGTTTGTTCCAGCTTCACATATGGCTTCCCAAGGCAGACCGCCGACACAAGTCAGGAAGACTCAGTGCCTCCGCCACCACCGCCGCCACCTCCCACTGATTCCTGAGAACGGCTTTAGTCTCACAAGCTAGCACCACTGGGTGTCTATAGTTTTGCATGCTCGTTTGAAGTCCATTTTCCCACAGCATGGCCAGTTGTCGCATGATCGCTCCGCCCAAAATCTATCGTAAATTTCAACACACCTCAAGTGGCCATGTGCCTGGGCTCGACATAGTGCAAACACTGCACGCGAGCATGTCAGTCAGAACGGGTAACCGTGGATGCCAGCATGGAGCACACAAGGCGGACACAGGATTCTGCGGTTTCAAGTTTCAGCTCCTGAAACCCGCAACCAAACTCCAAAACAAACTCTGAACCCCCCAAACCCAACCTCTCGTGTGTGTATGGCATGTCCCTTGCTTGGCAGCAGCTCTCTGAGCAGAGCCGAGCCCGATAGTTAAATGTGGCTTGGTATGCTGTCGGCCAGCTTGGTTGGCTTAGCTCCTATTCAACATGGAGTACCTGTTTGACAAGGAGTGACAGCCAGATGCGCAGACAACATGATATGTTTCGGCAAATCGAGAAAAGCAGGGACAGTGTGGTATCTACTTGGCGAGCTGACTTGTGAGTAGACCCTGACGCGTGCAGCAGACTAGATGAACCTCTAGTGTTACCTATAGGCATCCCATTTGAAGTGCCATTGGAGAAGCAGCCATGTCGCTGGCGGTGGTGGTTGGCCAAAGGCCGGCACAATTTACATTGACATGGTTTTGGATTGCCAGCTAATGAGCAGTTGCAAGCGTTCCGTCGTCGTTCTGCAGTGAGCCAGAATAGCCAGAGGTCCTCGGTAGATGAATCCCTCGGCATTGTCATCCGTGCCAGGATTGCCAAGCACCACCAGATTCTTACGAGCGCTTTGTTTGTTGCTGCCCTCATCGTCGTGGCCATCTTTCCCAGCTTTGATCGCAGGACCACAGGGAGGGCCTAGCATGGCATCTCTGTGTCCTCTTGATGCTCTGCAGTCCCGAGAGAGATGGTGTGGACCGCTTTCCTGCTGTCAGGACGGAAGTCGAGGAGTCTGCGCAGGGATGCAAGCAGGTCTATGTACACGTGCAGTTGCTGCTTTACAGTTAGACAAATCCACAAACTGGAAGGCAAGTAAGCGCATAAGCGCTTTGGCCGTATAGGTGCAGAGATCGCTCCTATGAGTCTCTGGAACTACCCATACCTCGCAACACTGTTTCGGTATACGGGAAGGTCGACTGATGCTACACGCAAGAATAATGTTATTCCTTTACGATTCAGGCTCCATCACTCTGTTCTCCATGCCAAGAGGAGCATGGCCTCATTCCGGGCTATGCGACCAATGGCCTCGACGCACGATGGCAGGCAAGTGGAGCCCAAAGCAGTGTTCCGGCCACTGTGAAGTTGATTCGTGCTGGCTCGGGAGGTGCAGAGTATCTTATTGGGTGCTTTCATGGTTTTTGACCAGGTTTGCGACTGTCCTGAACCGTAGGAGCTGCGGGTGTTGTTCGGTTGAAGCATGCATAGCTTAGTTTGCAATCCGTCGTTCTGGCACAGCATGTTGCCTGTGCAGGCTCGGCTGCGCGAGTGCATTGCGCAGATCGAGGCCACACATCGGACGTGGCCATGCAGGGCACCACAACTTAGTACCATTGACACCCACTGTTCTTGGATCAGTCTTGTTCTGCATCCGATGCTGCGCTGCCATCAGACATGGTGGCCAGTTTATTCGGGGTTTGCTGGGATGGGCATCGGCATCGGGGATGCCGTGAGGTAATCAGGAGAAACACAGCCTGGGGCAGCAGCAGTTTGGTGATGCTTGGTGCGAGGAACATTGAGAGACTATTTAAGACTTCCACGAGTCGAGCACTGCCAAGTGCTACCGATCGCAACAGTGACACTGTAGCACGGCCTGTCCCGAGCCAGGCTGAAACCGACATTCGCACCGCAATCGAGGTGTCCTTGCAGAAGGCGCGTGCTTGGCTTGGCAGCTGGGGCGGGGACCTGCCAGAATCTCGGGGGCTCGGGGCCGCGAGCCAGTTGAGCAACTTCGTAGCTTGGAGAAGGCCTCAGTGTGTTTCGTGAGTGCTTCGGTCTTCCTTGACGGTATCCGGAATGCGATTCCCAAACCGACGGCCGAACTTTGCCTTCTCCCCTGGCGTAAGAGACACGACAAAGTCTCTGCTCAAAGCGGCCCAGTAGGAAGGCGTCTCCGTGCCTGCAGGCAGGGCTGCAGCCCTATCACATGAACTTCTCACTGGATGGGGGCCAAAGTTCCCTCCTGTGCCGTCCTCAGAGCACTTCAGGGTTTGCGGCGGTCCACTACTCTTCCTGGCGATAGTGCTGCTAGTTACCTTGTTCTTGCGGTGCAGAACCTCTTCTGAAGAGACCTAGTTGAACAGTAGGACAAGTAGTTTTCTGTGCCTGTGATGCGTCCTACGATTCCACGAAACCAGAAGCGGAGCGCAGACTCGCGCTTGGAGGTACACCGTTGCTGAGTCGCGGCGTGGCGACTCACGGGAATCACTCGTGCTGGCCGTGCTCCAAGGGCAGAGCTCGGGATGGTGTGCTTGGAGCACAACTCCTCCGCGTGTAAGTTGAAGTTGCTGCTGCTGCTGCTGCCGCTG
>CAJNJA010016727.1:0-11241 GCA_905231915.1 Symbiodinium necroappetens | reverse complement strand
GGTTCGTGGCCCCTATCTGGTTTTTGATTGTGCTATTGTTATCCAGAATAATAGTAATAGTAATACTAATATAATTCTAATAATAATTATTAGAATTATTACCATTATGACGATTATTAAAATTATTGTTATTCTGATTATTATTATTATAGCCCTTGAGGATCCCTTGAGGTCTCCCGCCCGGCAGCACATTGCCAGAACATCTCAGCTCCCCACCTCCCAGTCCAGAAGCGCTCGAGCAGCCGCCACTGGATCCGACCAGCGGCAAAACTCCTTTTGAGCTTCGACCACCTCTGCAGGGCATAGATGAAACAAGAAAGGGGTTTAGGGTTTTTTCCCCCCCCCCACTTAGCAAGGACAAGCCCGCATTTAGGGTTTAGGGGTTTAGGGCTTTAGGGTTTAAGGATGTGGTCATCGAACACTGAGGGTCCAAAAATCATAACTGCTATCAAGATACCTCTTGTCTGCTCCCAACGAAAGGCGCCCGGCCGCCAGCTGCGACCAAGAGCGCAGCAGCTGGCTGCGGAATGCCCAGCACACAACCAAGCCTCACTTTAAGGGAGCACATGTCAAAGACCAACAAGTCATTCATACTGACACCTAATCGATGCTATATCTCTATATCTATATATCTATATATATATATATATATCTATATATCTATATATCTATATATCTATATATCTATATATCTATATATCTATATATATATATATACACATATAGGTAGATAGATAGCTAAGGTACATCGCAGCTCTTCCCAGCAATGGCTCCAGTGGCAGCCTGGCCAGCACCTCCCAAGCAGGAAGGTGCAGCAGGCAAGCACTACAGCCTTGCAAGCGCATGGGCTTTGACGAAGCATGCCTCTCCGATTGCCAGCATTGTAGGGCAATCTTCAGGATCGGAGTTGCTAATGGCGCGGATGGCGACGAGCTGCTCCATCGCCGAATCCACTGCCGCAACGTTTGGCTGATCCAGCGCACTTGCAAGGAACTTACGTGGGTCCCGCCCCAGCGCGATAGCCTGAACAGTGCGGCCGTGACTCTGAAACGAAGAACGACGACAACGAACACTCCGATGGCATGTCATGGCTGAATAATGGCATAAACACCCTCAAATTCACACGTCTCGCCTGAAGGCAGCTTTGGGCGAGGTCACAGCGCTGCATTTCCGGCGAAGGCTGCGGGGGGAGCGCCTGACTTCCAGCTTCTGACAGCGAGCTACGGTCGTGTGAGCGTTGCACTGGGGCAGTGGCCGAAAACTGCTGGCGGCTGTACAATCGCAGAACCCTCCCGGATCGCACACGCCCTGCACGACCTGACATCATGTCATAGAGGCTAGGGTAGGGTGAAGTTGATTGGGTGTTGAAAGTAACCCCTGGAATGTGACTTCTGGCAAATGGGCAAATGGCTCTGGTGTGAACCTGTTGGGGGCTTTCAAACTACACCCTGTTGTCTGGAGGACTACTCTGCACACGAAGGCGGTACAGACGAGCGCTGAGGTGGGTTGGCGATATGCGGCTATATGTAAGGGCTACAGGCCAGCGAGTCAGGAAGCCAACCTCTCGAATACCCAATCTCGAGGCACGGGTCGTGCGCTAGCCGCCGGCCCGGTCCAGGTTTCAAGCTCTGCAGAACAAACATCCAACCCATAAAGGTGGTCCGGAAGGCTAGTTTTTGGTTCGTTGCTTTCTGGGGTGGTGCACTCTAGTACCGCTGCATGTCCAGAGCAGGACACCACGGGAGCCTCGTCTTTGGACGGCACCACTCTGCGAGACCCATACAGTGTCCAGTGCTGACATGCGCCGCTTGGCATCGTAGGCCAACTCGCGCTGGAGCCCCGAGTCAATTACGACTTCCACCTTTCGATGTTCGAAAGTCACGAAAACATGAATCCGAGCAAGGATGGCTTAACCGAGTGCAAATCCGATTTTGGAGTGTGGACAAGGATCATCATTGATTGTCACGGAGCTCTCTGCGATGTTCGTGGCCAGGATGACTTTCACTTTGCTCTTCGGCGGTCTTTGGAAAACTTGCTGCTGCCTCTCCTAGAGCAAAGGCTCGACGGAACTCGCAAGAGGCTTGACATGCTTGACTCAACGTGCAGACGCCGCTTTGGCAAAGGCTGCGCCTTGGGTAAGGTCGAGTGCAAAGGCACAGCCCAGATCTGCTTGGCCTCCTCTCCTTCGCTCAGCCGTTCTTGCAGCTGCCTGCGACAACCATGCGCAGCCGACACGGCAGCATTGCTAGTAGCTGCTCGTTGTGAATATCGAGTTAAGTTTTTTAAGGAACAATATTGCATAATCATTCTACGAAAGCTCGATGCAGCTCTTAGCCAACCTCTGTTCTGCCTCTGCCGGCATGTCGCACATACCATCGATGCGTCGTGTTGATTTTCCTATGCTACTATGGCATACTATGTCAGTCATTCAACACTTTCGTCATGGCCTGATTTCAGACCAGCCAGGAAGGAAGCAGAGCACCTCAGGGGGGCACAGGCGGCCCAGTGGCGAGACTAGTCGGGTCTCTCTCCATCAGTTGGCCGGGCCACAGAGCCCTTCACTTCTTGACCTCGGTTCGCCCCCGAGCGAAACTGGGCAGGAAATTGTAAGCCAACTTTTCGAAATGATTGCAAAGGTCGTCAGGGCAGTTGCAACCCATAATCCAGTCGAGCATCTGCTCCTGCTGGACATCTCCCGCACAACCGCGCAAATGGATGATTCCATCACATGGAGAAGCTTGTCGATCTCCCCACCATCGTATCCGCCCCACAACCTCTGTGCTGGGCTTTCCCGGTCTGCATCATCGCCTCATTTTGCCGACAGAGTAATTAAGACAACTCGCTCGACCTTCCCCTGCCATGTTGCCAATGTACAGCAACTGCCACAAGGGTACTTGAGCTGGTGGCGGTGTTGTAGCAGCAGTAGCAGCAGCAGCTGCCGCAGCAGCAGCAGCAGCGGCAGCAGGAAGAGCAGCAGCATCAGTAGCAGTCTCAGCCGCAGTAGCAGTAGTAGCAGTACTGTAGCCGTTGTAGTCGTAGTAGAAGCACCTGCAGCCGCAGCAACAGCAATAGCAGCCACTGGTAAGTAGCAAGGCACCACCCCACCACAACTAGACTATACTAAATTTTTACCAAATATGCTATCCTACATTGTGCTATACTGTATTATCCTGTTCAGTGCCTTTAACCAAGCACAGCCACCGTCCTGGGTTTCAGTCTGCTCCGCCGCCTCACGAGCCCGATCCTGAGCAAACACATGCCACAAGACAAGCGACGATGAGGGGTTTAGGGCTTACCTGGACCCCAAAGAACCGCCTTTTTAGGGCTCCAAATTATGGTTTCTTTATATAAGTCCCTTTTGGGGTCCAGGTAGGGTTTACGATGCGGGTAGTTCTCTAAATTAGGGTCCTTTAGGCTTTACAGGGGACCCCAATTTGGAGAACTACTCATGTAGGGTTTTAGGGCTTCAGCACGCACACTCGGGACAAGCCTGGGCGAAGTTCTAGGCTTTAGGGTTTGCGCACTCACAACTGGAACTAGCCAGGCGAGGTCTAGGAGGTGCGAGTCGGCGAGAAACTGAGTAGCGGGAGGCTTCAGGGGTTCAGGGTCGACAGAGGCTTAGGGGTTTTGAGGCTAGGGGTTTAGGGGTTTGTTAGGGTTTTGAAGCAAGCAGATTAAAGCGCACCTCCGCGGTCAGTAGTGCATTCGTATAGGTGAACTCCGAGAAGAAATCTTCTTCCAGATGCACCTCTTCGACTGGGAACAGCGTTTCGGACTGGACCTGCCGACGCGCATAGGCGGGGGGACATAATAGTAATATATAGTAAGATATAGTCATATATATAATTATATATAATTGTAATTAATTGTAATTAATTGTATATAATTATATAGAATATGCCACAAGTCAGGGCGCCTCAAGAACAGGACAAGAGTCGAAGTAGCTCGTAAATGACTGCACCTCAGATCTAAGCGGAGTTCAGGGCTACCTATAGTCATTGTATATAGCTCCTGTTTGGGTTACCTTAATAGGATCCTAAATATACAATTAACTAAACCAAAAAGAAAAGGCACCACAATACAGACTCTAGACATATAGTAGCCTCTGGGTGAAAACAAACTTTTACTCTGAGCCAAGCTTCATCCAGCGTGGCGCTCATCAGGACGAGCTTCAAATCTGGCCTGCTTGGCAGTACCTGCAACTTGCGACGCACCCGAAAATCTCGCGTCTTGGGTTGTTTTTTTACCACCTTCAACCTTGCATGTAAACTAGGTATTCTGGGGCATTAGCGCAATGTACTCCAACCGCGGTATACATGCCTAATTGGCTAGCTGGAAGATCCAACCCCTTCCCAACAAGAGCAAGGCCTCACGCAGCAAAACCAGAAGGAAGTCCGTCAGCATGTCGCGCTCGTGAACTTCGTCCACGATGACCACATCGCAATTTCGCAAGCAGGAGTCGTCAACTGCTCGCCGGAGCAAGGTTCCTACAGTCAAGAATTCGATGGACCCCCTGGCAGAAGGCCGTACAGCATTCCCATGCACGGCATAGCCAATGGACTGTCCGACCTGAGATGTGTGGCTTTGTTCTCGCTTGGTCAGCACTTGCCTTTGATCAATTTTAGCGGCCTTTGCTGAGCCTGTGACCGGCTGCCCACGCTCCCAGGCCACACGCTCTGCCACAGAAATGGCGGCAATGCGGCGCGGCTGGGTGACTACAATCCTGCAATTTGATCGGCGCGATAGCTCAAGCGATGGGGCACCAGTTGTTTGCTGGCAGTAGAAGCAATTCGTGTATCTCGAATTGGCTACAGTATATTTCAACTCTTGCACGGGTCGCATGGTCTTTCCCGGCCGGGCAACCCAGGAAACATAGCGATGAGGGCCTTCTATAATAAGGAGCGTATTGTTGAGTGCCCAGCCGTTGCTTGGAGGCTTTTATGTAACCCGGTTTGCATCCCTTGGTCGTTCCTTGGCGCATGCTCCGCGTTCCAGTCGTCCAGGAGAAACTGCCTGGGTTTCATGGATCCGCCAAACATCAACGCTTCGTACAACACTGTACCTTAGCATTTTTAAACTCGACAGAATCACTGAACATAACATCGACAATAGCTCCTTCCGATGCTTTCCAGCAGTTTTTAGGTAGAGCTTCCACTGCAAGCAGGGTACGGGAGCTGGGTCGTCTTGCCGCTTCCGGTACCACCAGACACAACCAACACTTGAGACGAATTCAGCACCTGATCCAGCTCAGGGCACCGAGACCCTGCGCTCTCGCTCACTAAGGCAGAGATAGCGAACTTGGGGATTTACCCTAAAAGGCGTCAAATACAAAGCAGCCAGGGGGGCCTCTCCCAAGCTCTCCCGAATCTGTTCGATGGGAAGCTTGCCACGAACATCAACCCGTCTTGGGTCATCTGCGTCAGGGATTCGGCCAAAGTGCCTGAACACTGCAGGGCGAATTGTGAAGTTGCTTCGCGGCAATCCAAATGTCGACCAAGGCTGCCGGTACGTCGCTGCATCTGCTGAAGGGATCTCGGCACCTTCGTAGAGCTGTTCAGCAGCCCACCTGGTCAGCCCGCCCTCGAGAGCGAGTATCGGAAAGTATCAAGATGGGCATCAAGCGGATGGTGATGGTGGATAGGCGACCACGGAAACTCTGTGCGAGCTGCTGCATGCAACGATGCTGCTTTTGAAAATGTGCAGCAAATACCGGGCGCTAGAAGGGCACAAGTACCTGTAGCGGTCCTATGTAAAAACTCTCTCTCGCTCTCCATATCTGTGTATGAATATATATATATATGAGTACATATCCCAAAACCCTCTTCACTCCATTGCTAAGTATCAAGGCCCTACGGGGGCCTCGTACGTCTCCTGTCCTGGATGGATTTCAAGCTTGTTTGCCACAGCTTCCAGTTGGCTTCCGTGGGCAGCACTCGTCGCACTTCGTCCTGAAGCCCACAGCTTAGGGCTTTAGGGTGTTCGACTCACACACTCGCAGAGGGCAGGCACTTTACGATTTTTTGGTGTTCAGGGTCTATACAGGGCCTATAGGGGTATATGGAATGAGCTGCGCTGGAGTTGCCCGTCCTCGCCGCCCATGTGACCCCCAAGCGGCGAGAGGCGGAGGACCTCGTGTTTCAGGACGCTCGTCCTTCCACTCCATGGCTGGCCCATGGACGCCTGCTGACGGACGGAACAGGTGGAGTGCGACAGTCCAACCCTGCCTTCGAGCGGGGGGGTAGAGTCGCATCCGGGCGCGTTTAGTCACAACATCCCCCAAAATATCGAAACCCCATGGGCACGCGGTCCGGATGTGGGTTTCAACGCACGTCACCCCGTGTCATCACATCAACAATAGCTTTTTGCATCCCATCAACAATAGCTTCAATAGCGAAACCCCATGTGCACATTGTCCGGATGCGGGTTTCAACACTTACAACGAAATGAATGAAATGGCAGTGCCCAGGTATTCGTGCCTATTTTGCAGTCACATCACCTCGCTTGATGTGGAGCTGCTCCTGCCGAGCCGCTGTCTCGTTGATACAGATAGTCTCAGCTTGTGTATTTTGCAGTGATTTTCGGGTTCTAACTTGTGGGCTGGTACATCGGCCCGCGCGACGCCCGCGCGAGCACCGCGCGACCTCCAGTTATCACACATATATTCTAGTTGGTGCTGGCCGTAAAGTCGCCTCACGCCGTTGAAAATCGCGTTCGAGACACACATCCGCGGCATCACAACACATAAATCAAAAAACGGGCATTCCCCCTCAAGACACTCGCTTCCACAAGCACCTGGGCACATCAAAACCCGCCATTCCCCATGTAGACGCGGGATTTCGCAAGCACCAACTCGAGACAGCCATTCCCCATGTAGACGCTCAAATCCACAAGCACTCGTTCCAGACACACATACGTGGCATCATTTCGTTTCAGGGGAATCCCCTGTTGCACGCTGGATCGATGCGACTAAACACAACGCAATGCGACTGAATCCTTGAACCCGGTAGCAGAGTGTACTCGAAAGCAAGGCCCTGAGGCATGCGAATGGAACATGGAGCCACATCCGCAGAAAAACCAGTGCTTGAATTGCAGGATGCAGGACATCCACCCCGGAGTCTTGTCAGCCTGCCGCTGAGCCCAAGTCTGGCTCCACAACCTGGACAAAAAGCAGCCACAACGGTTCAAGAGGTGCAGAGCATTGGGTCGGCCAAGCTGTCACAGGAAAGTTAGATGCCTGTGGATTATGCAGGCGAGGTGCTCTGGCTCATGGGGATCACCTGCCGGGACGCGAATGTACCAGCGCAAGCGGCTCATGAACGTTTCCGCTGCGAGAGCGACGGCAACCTTGCAAAGGCAGGCCAGTTCGCTTGGCTGTGACATGCCAGCTTGCTCGGTTTGTGTGCTGATTTCTACCAAGCAGCATCACGGTCGTAGTCAGCGGCCGGACCCACGACATGGGTCTCAAAACATTTGCAAGCGATTGCAGCTTGCCAAGCCTTGCCGCAAGGCTGGAAGGCACTGATAAAGACATCCTCCAGCTTGCCCTCCAACGAGACCAGCCTGAGACAGACAGATCCATCTTCAATCATCTCTAAAGTGCTGACTTGACGGCTATCCATAAAGGAACTGGAGAAGTTGCCGATTCTACAACTTATTGTCTAGTGCATGCTCAAACTTTGGTCTCATGTCACGTCTTTTTGGGCCTCTCTCTCAAACCAGGAATCTAGGCCCAGTCACGTCTCCGCTGCTTGGATCGCCGGCAAGCGCGCTCCGGAATGGGCTTCGTTGTTTCGCATTGCGTTTGCGCAGCGTCGGATTTCCTGTCGCATCGCCAGGAATAGGCTTATTTGTTGCTTCAATGCACTGGGCAGCAACGTACATGCTAAGGCTCGTCTTGGTTGCTGTTTGCTGAGCGCAAGTTGTCTGATAAGTCTTCCCCCACCCCGTCCTCCACCGGTCTCTCTGGGAAAAACAAGCGATCCAGAGCTTGCTGGGCAGCCAATTGCTTTGCATCTTCGCTGCCGACTGCGAGCCCTGCCCCGGCAACGAAACCACATTGGTGCACGTCGCAGGTCACCAAGGCAAAAAACCGCCCGCGCTTCAGCTGCTGGACGGTGTACTTCCTCTGCTGGACTTGGACGCTAGTGCCGGAACCTGGGCCTGTAAGTAACTAGTATATGGTGTTATCCTATACTATACGTCCGTAATATCTTGTGTTAAATTATCTTCGATCGATTGCATAATACTCATTATACCACTCACACACTAACGACTAAGGGCCCGGCACTTGTGCTAGCTGTCCGCTCTCCCGCCACGCTTCAAGTCTATCCACCGACTCGTGGGAAATCTCGTCGAATTGAACCTCCCCAGCACAACACCCTTGAAGGCATCCGGCCGTAATCACGCCTGCAGTTTTTGTGACTGAGTCCTCCATGAGCGGTCTGAGTTCCGCGTAGTCCGTCATCCAAGGGTCGCCGGCATACTCTAAATATTTCTCCAAAATTGGCCTTGGAAGCTACACTGAACAACAAAAGGAAGACAAACAACAAGAAGACCGTTCTGTCAGAATACGAGAAGAAGATCTTACAAATCCTTGCAACATGCCGTCGCATGGGGCTCGGAAGATTTGAGCTGTTGTAACAAGCCTCGAATCTCCTGCGCCAAAAGCATTTTCTGGCAAGGGTATGGTGAAGCTGTTGAACCACTCGATCGGACATGAGCCCGTCAGTCCCTCTTTGGCCATTTTATAATGGTGCCAAGCGAACTTTGGGCATTCGCTGAAGTGCAGACGGCAGCGGCTGCCTGTCAATAAAAATGGAATCATAGACTGCGAGATACTTGAGGCTAGCTGAGTCAGGCAACACAGCAACACATCGGCATGCTGGGGTTGACACCGTGGCACATGCCGCACCGGCAGCCCTCGCAAAGCAAACGGATGCAAGCGAACATGAAACAGAAAGGCACTTGCACACTCACATTCCGAAGCTTATGATTGCATCTGGTGTTGTCGCAATGCCGGCCGACGGTTCCGCACCTTAATGTCTGCCACGAGCTTTTGTCATGAATTCGAGACCATCGCTGCTTCCAGCGAAATCCCTCTCTTGCGCACCTGCTCGACATGTCTGCATCTGTGTGCCCGGTATGCAACAAATACCCGACCTGGAAATAGGCAACATGGCGCGCGACGAAGCACACCGAAAGCCATGCACGGCCAAGGGATGCGGCACTTGCCTGGGAGCTGCAGGACCATGTCATAGACACAGTACCTCACCTTTTCAACAATTAAGTAGGACTCTGTGCTGAGCACCCTGCATTGGTGGTAATGGTGCCGCGAGGCACCCCGCAGCCGATGGCAATGAAGCCACTAAGGCATCTACATGGGTCTTCGATGTGGTGTCTTTGTTGTATTTTGTTGTGCGGTTTGTGGGTGTGCGGAATTCCGAGTCTGTTAGGACTGCCACGGTGATGTGTACCAATTTCACGCCAGAGAATTAGAACGCAGTACGACAAACCTGGCTCATCCACGCTATGTCGGCCGCACACAGATGGTGAGGTCAAACATGCATCCTGCGCTACTCTATGTTTGCTTATTGTGTTTCTGCGGAAGATTTCGCACACTGTGGCCTCAGCTGATTGAAATGGCCAAAGGACACTGACATGGTGGATGTGCTGCACATGCCGTCCACATCTGTCCGCCTCAAAATTTTTCCCCTGGGTTGGAACGACTGCACCGAAAAGGCGGTCGGCGGTCTGCAAATCGTCGCCCTCCCTCCCTCCCCTCCCCTCCCGCTCCCCTCTCCCTCCCTCCCTCCCTCCCTCCTCCTCCCTCCCGCACTCCTGCCACTACCGCTATCGCTCGTACAATTGGGACCTGGAAGGCGACCCGGTCCAGGCATGCGGCAAGCAACGCGTGCCGAAACTGCAGCAAGTCACTGAGAAGTGCCGTCGTGCCTATGTCCTATGTCCAGCATATGTTTCTGGTGGCATCCCGTATCCATGCCGAGGCCAGGCCTCGGCATGGAACCAGAGCACATCCGATTGGTTGGAGGCTCTGGGTTGGTGAGCCAGCTGCAAACGAGCACTCATCACCAATCAACCTTAGTGTGCCGCTTCAGGTCCGAATTTGTTCCGAAGCAGAGCACAACGGTCGAAACAACGACAGACAAAAACGCCCGCAAAACAAAAAAAGCAAAAACAGACCCGGTCGGCGGTCCGCTCGACTGGAAATCCACCGGAACGCAAGACACCAAAAGCCAACCTTAACAGCAACGACAACCTGCAGCGTCGAGCGGCAAAGGCAAGCATAGCAACGGGGTTCGGACACAAGTGAGACCAACATGTCCAACAACATTTCCTGGCAGGAGGACAGGGCAGCGGGAACCCATGCGGATCCTCGCAAAACTCCGCGCAAATTGAGAAATCGCATATGGGCCATATGGGTGATGCCAGACCATGCCTGGAGCATGAGGCGCCGCCAAAAGCGGGCTCACCAGGACACTGCCTGCTTCTGCCACGACTCCAGTTCTCCCTCCACATGACCCGGGTGCACATCTGCTACCTTTCTGGTCGCATATTTATACGGCCGGCCTGTGCAACGCGTGGTCCCCTACCAACTTGGGGGGGTACTGGCAGGGGCACCACGAGACCTCAACAAGCAGAGTCTTCCGCGCAAAGGTGCCTCAGGTGGCAAAGGGCAGCAGCGTGGAGCGGCGCATGGGGAGGCAAAGCCAGCGCATCAAAGGATTCAGGCTAAATGAAGTGTGGGGCTCGCGAAAGAAATGAATCGAATATCGTCCGGCATGGTCAAAGCGTGAAACTTCTTTGCTTGCGAATTTGTTCATGGCAGTTCATGGCAACAAAGCACAACGAGCCATAAGCATCCACGACTAAAACGACAAAGTGAAACGAGCATCTATTTCAATGAAGCGTTAGCAAGCTGGCAAGCTCTACTCACGAGATACGGCCGACAATTTGCACAACCACGCAAGCTTACAGAAAGAAGCGCGCGCTGGCATTCAGACGTTCGCAGTGAAAGACTCTTGCAAGCCTTGGCCCAACTCTGCCCAAACGCCACATCAGCTCGGCAAACATGTCAATTTTGCGATGTGGGATATGGCACACGGCGAGCATGGGGTCATAAGGCATGCCACAGGGTCGGTATGGCGGTGCCGAGCACAACGCTCACTCGAGAAATCATAATCTCTTCCCACGACTAGTAAACCCCCCCTAATATTAAAACTG
>CAJNJA010016726.1:0-11241 GCA_905231915.1 Symbiodinium necroappetens | reverse complement strand
AATACTTCGCTGTTTGGGGAATTATACATAAACAACTATAGGACTCACGTCCAAACGCAAGGCCTCGCGGACGTGGCAGGGATGCAACAAGGGAGGCCCTTCATGGACCAGCGGCTCTAAGACATGTTCACACTAGGTATAGGTTGCAGTCCTCCGACAAGTAGAGTACGATTATCTGTATTACCTAATCCGGCTGGAAGTGAGCATTCTGATTAATGTCGCTCAGACAAACCGGCGCAAATACGTCTCTAACTGTCTCTCTTGCTTGCTCGGGGTTAGGAAGCTCGTGCACCAGCACCCACCACGGAGCCCTTAGCTTGTGTCGAGCCTTGGGGTGTCTGAGGAAAGGTTGCGCGCAGAAAGACAAGGGCCTCCTGCGTGCCACCACAGTGGAGTGTATGAAGTCCATGCGCAGTGGGTAATGAGGTAATTAATGGCTGCAAGAGTGAGCAATACTATAAGAGCATTTCTCGAGCGCATGCCAATCAAGCTTCGTGGAAAACTTGAAGACAAAAATGTGATCGTCCCACATTGCGGGAGGATCGGCAGCTGCGGGGGCTGTGTCTGAATGTCTCGTTACTCACGAGAATTCTGAGTGGTTTCACCTGCTCTTCTTCACACTTCCTTGACAACTTGAATGTTTCTCTCCAAGTATACGTATAGTCTCCAGTCAGACTCAGCCAACAGTGGAAAACTGCATCAGGAACTGAAGGCCATCGCAGAGACTTGCTTGGCTCTTCGCTCTTCTGTCTGGTGTGTGTCCTTGTGGGTACTGAGTCTTCACAGCATAAGTCGGGTCGTTTGGCACGGGATGAGTCTTCGGGCTGTGGGTTAAGAGAATTGGGTCACTCCACTACCTTGCGTTCAGGCTGGCTCCAGCATCGACCTCCTCCCACTCATCGGGGCCCTGTGACATTGTGCAGCACTCGCTCAGGCTTTACGATGGAAAAAACCGGTAGCAGCGCACCTAGAACCAGAAAGGGCTTCTTGATGCCCACAAAGCTGAGCTGAAGAAGAGATGTCTCTTAAACTCCCGAAGCAAAGGTCCGAGACTCGGCATGGGATTTGGGCTCCGGGGATTTCGCAAAGTTGCATGGTTGAGAGACGGGAGCTGCACCAAATATCCCAAGAGATCTGACGAAGGAAGCACGCTAAAAGAGCTGGCCTGTGGCCCGGCACTGTGGAAATTACCTAAGGTCCTTGAACGTAGGATGCGGGTGCCTGGTATCCTGCAAAGTCACTGTCGCCGAAATCGTCGGCCTGGGCCACCTGCAGAGATGGTAAAGCGCATGTGGAGGGCGGCAAGGAATACCGTAGGCCGTGGGAACAGATCAAGTAGGACGGGACAGTGGCAGTGGATGCTTGGATGAGACCCGCTGCTGCTGCTGCTGCTGCTGCTGCTGCTGCAAAGCATCTCGAGTAAGACTGACTCTAGTCGGAACACGGACGGTGCACACCCGAAAGTTCTGAACAAACCACGCGCTTCCACGGTTGCGGCGCCTGCTTCTTCTTCATCTGCCGTGTCAAGTGAGGATGGTTCTCCGCGATGTAGTTCTAGCGGGTGAATCAGCAGGAGCTATGGGCCACATGAGGGCAACAGGGGGAAACCAGAGTTTGGGGAGCAACCCGACGTTGATCTGCTATAGTTTCCAGCTTCCAACAGGTGCGACCCTTCCGACCCTGATGCAATCTCACACTGGCAACCTGCTGCAGTCTTGACCGTCTGACCTGATGGTACATCGGCGGCAAGTCCGGATGCGGCACGGCAGTGAAACTGGTCGGCGTAACCTGGACATGCAGCAGCTTTTGACTTGGAAAACCTGACGACTGCAACAACGGCATGAGCACGAAGTTCATCCACCTGGAGGTTCCCATCAGGGCCCGGAGAAAGCTGCAGGAAGGCGCCCTGGCAAGGAGATTCATGTGCGGACACACTTCAACGCCTTATGCTCTTGGGAGGGAGTCAGCCTATCGGCTACATTGCACCACGCAGTTGTAGCAGTAAGTGCGAGAATGAGAGTGAAGCAGTAGCAGTAGTAGCAGTAGCAGCAGCATTGCAGCAGCATTGCAGTAGCAGCAGCAGCAGCAGCAGCAGCAGCAGCAGTGGCAGCAGCAGTGGCAGCAGCGGCAACAGCAGTAGCAGCAGGAGCAGGAGCAGTAGCAGCAGCAATAGCAGTAGGAGCAGGAGCAGGAGCAGGAGCAGCAGCAGGAGCAGCAGCAGCAGGAGCAGGAGCAGGAAGTAGTCGCCAGCAGCAGCAGCAGCAGCAGCAGTTGTTGTAGTACTAGCCCTGGACCAGTAGTATTGATTCCAGCACTAGTGGACCTAGTCCTGGTACCAAAAACAATCGTCGTCGCAGCTGTAGTTGCAGCAACAGTGCGAGTCATCGCCATAGTTCTCAAAGTCGCGGATGTTGGCTCGGGCGTTGGCTCCTTTTGTTCACATAATGCGGGTTTTGCAGAATGCGCACCTTGTTGCCGCCGGTATCCAGGTAATTCGGCGCGCTGAACACACTCCTTGACAGATCACTTCGAGCTATTGCCCATGAGTCACAAAGCAGGACCCTGAGAAGCCATGTTAACATCCCAGGTGTTCGGGTCAAGTCGAGTTCCTTGAATGGGGTCTGTGAGAGTCGTGGCTGACCAGGAACTTGCACTGGTCATCTAACTCTTAAGTGCAGAATGTTTCTTGTTTCCGGCAGAAGTAGAAGCAAAAGGATGTGGGTACGAAGTCATTCGGGATAGCTTGCTCCGGATGCCAACTTCGGCGGAAACGACGCAAGCAGAAGACATGCAGCCAAGTTGCATCAACGACGGATGGTCCTGCGGAAGGATGGCGCTTCATGGTCTGTTCAGCAGCGGCTATACTAATTGCACAAATCTTGAATGGGAGCGAATGTTAGAGCCAGAGGTAGACACGATGACGAACGCAGACGGGCGGTCAGCTAGATAGGAGTCCTTTGTGCATCCTTCAACCCTTCAATTGGCCCTGCAGTAATGAGCTGCAGAGTGGTCTGTCGAGACCCTCATCCACCCTTGGCCACAGTCGAAGAGTCATAAGCAGAGAGATGATGAGAGAAAGCACGGCATGTGGACGGTCCTGAAGGTAGCCGTCTGCCTTGACCTGGCACCGAGCTCACGGCAGGCGGCTTAAGTCAGCCCCTTGAACCCCGAATTTAACAGCAAGATGACAGGGCCTCGTGCGAGCGGATCACGAGCTTAAGGTTGTTCTCCCGAACAAACTGATCCGACACCTGAGAGGGTAAATCTAGCTCATGGGCTTTGATCAAAAGAAGGGTCCCTCCCTGGGTTTAGGGCAGTAATGGCTTTGGAATTGAAAAGACGGCTTGCACGAACTGTGCAAACAAGACCACCCTTCAAGGGCTTCATACATGTGGGAGAAATCAACACATCTCCGAATCAGGAATGCTCCTCCTCACGCTGAGAGAACAGAATACCGTCAGCTTGCATTTCAAAAAGCAGAACGCATTGGTGCATGTAGAAGAGATTCAGCACAACAGCGCTCAAGCGACTGCGGTGGATTTGCACATTCTGCGTGCGAGCAGCATCCGGGCCGAACATGAAGACACCGCGGCTTTTGCGGTAGGAAGGGCCATAGCCAGAGCCGCCACGAGGGTCAGACCACCTTAGCAAGCAATCCAGGGATGAAAAGATGCACCATTGCATTCTGTTGCTGGGACGCTTGGCCGATACCGTCCGAGCTAGAAGCTCTTGTCCCATCCGCGAAACTCGGTGGTTGAGAGTGGCCGGTCACAGTCAGTGCACAGCTTGGTGGCGAGCTGGTGATTCCCAACATCTGCCAGCCCTGCCTGAAATTCTGCAACTCGCCTTCAGGCAGAGGCACCCTCTGCTACACGCCGAGCCACAGGAAGTCGATGATCATGCGGGTGTCCGTCTCCCACTTCTCTTCCTTCCTAGGGGCGTCATCGACGGCGTCCTGGCATTCAGGGGGTACGAGTATCTTTCTAGACGTGCTCTGCCTTGATATACGATTCCACGATTGATAACAATGTCGAAACTTCCTCCTTTATTCTTCTGCCTCCTGATAGTCTTATGTTCTTATTCACTGATGCTCATGTGCTATCGAATTGTGTTTTCTGTCTTTTTCATGCTTCTTCCTAACGTTGTCTGAATTATTGCCGAAGCAGCGATATTCTTGTCCTCTGATGAACAGATTGTTAGATAGCATCTAGACAGATAGGTACGTGGGTAACAGACAGACAGATGAACAGATAGGGGCGACAGAGAGAGCGGGAGAGCGAGAGACATCGGCAGAAAGAGAATGAGACAGACGGAGTTAGAGAGAGCGAGAGAGAGAGAGCAAGTCAGTCGGCGTGCTGCTAAACTAAAGGCGCGTAGAACTGTTCCGCGGTTCTGCCATGCCTTGTAGGAATTGGGGGTCAGCTCCGTGTAACCTTGGCCGAAAGCCCGAAACATGGAGCGTAAAGCGCAGAACTCTTGATTGTCAAGCCAAGAACGTCTGTGTACTTCCCGCCAACAGTTCCAGGGCGAAGTATAGAGATTCTCGCTCAAATCAATTCATGTCCACTTGCTATGACATGCAAGAAGGAGGCTTCAGACTCACAGGAGATCACAGGAGCATCTCATGGCAACTGTGAAGCATCATGAAGGCTTACATCCTGACGTACTCCCCTGAAGCTCAGTCCACGACTGCACACGAACTGCAAACTGCAGGCTGTCGAGCCGTTGAGATACGATGGCACAGGTGTGCGATCAATGCTTCCACACAATCTGCTTCATTCATCTCAGGAAAAACCACGGCAGTATCTACGGTATTGCAGAGGAGTGCTGCCGTACTTGACGTCTGTTCACAGCGAACACGTGTGCACTGAAAACTGTTGCATAGCGCGGCACAAAGTGGCGGAATTTGGAGTTGAGCTGCTTTTGTTGAGACATCCCGTGCCCTTAAGCAGCGAGTACAAGCCCAGAATAGCAGTCTGTTAGCTTTCTGAACAGCAGTGCAAGACCTTGACACAGGAGTGGCAAGTTTGCCCTAGTTCCAAGGCCTCACGTGCTTCATCCCCTCGTAACCTGTCCACATCTGTCCACCCTTTGTGCACATACCATACCATACCATACTACACCTACATCAGCGTAGCGACCGCTGAAGCGCATCCCTTGCCGTCGTCAGATCATTGCTCTCTTTGCCTGCGTCCAAGCAGCGGTCTACCGAGGCGATCTCCGCCAAGGTGCACGCTTGAAGGTTCACCGGCACGGCATCCTCTCTTCTAGTTCAGGCTGATGAGAAACGTGAGAAACCGTTGTGGTTTTCTCTGCATGAATCGATCGCGCATGTTCTCCTCTGACCCACCCCGCTCCCGCGAAGCCCGACTCGGAAATCTTCTGCACTGCTCCCGCCTCTGGGTCATGGGTCTGGCCGGGCAGCCAGACGCGTGGCCGGGGGCCAGGGATGCCGGCATGGACAACCAGGACTTGGTTGTTCACCTTGGAAACACGGCCGCTTCGCAGCAAGTCGACCAAAGCTTAGACGCACTCAGGCGGTGCTGGTCTTACCGCAAGCATGTACATAGTCCTCAACATCTTGCTACTATCATCCCAACATCGTCCCGCATCGTGATGAGCACCGAAACTTGGACCTCAAACGGTGTTCAAAGACCTTGCTTCAATCTAGTGGCACTTTCCGGTTCCTCTCAGCCGAGCCACAAGGTGAAGCAGGGGAAGGTTTCGGAAGGACTCGGAGTAGAGGTTGAAGAGGTCCAGATCGTACTTGCTACCCACCTTCCAGATGCTGTTTACACGACACGTCAGCCTTCTTCGTCCTGGGACTCTCTCCATGTCCGGGGCACGTTTTCACAAAGGACGAGTCGGACGAGCCCAACTCGCACAAAACAAAAACAATCTAAATCTCAAGTCGCTTCACCCCCATCACCACGGCACCATACTTCGCAGATGGGAAATATGAGCACAGTCCGCTGCCGAACCTCACCGGCGAAGCCGTAGATCATGTTGGCCTAGCCCATCAGAACTTGCACTCATGGCGCATGTATCTAGGCAGGCCACAACGATCACAAGAAAGATGTAAAGAGTGGAGGCACATATGCCCTCAAACAGACAACGAGAGAGGGAGACGCAGAGACCTGCGCTTGTGACAGGTGCCTCACACCACGTCGGATACTAGCGCAGCAGCACAGCCACAAAAGAATGGCCTAACTCTGAACACCAAAGATAGGCGCCGGAATCTGTTCCATGTCGTGTGCTACTTTGGCAGACATCGATGTGTATCGATGTAACAAAGAAGGGAACGAGAGCACACAGCAATTACGAACAATTCCTGTCGCAGCATTCGAAGCAAGAACAAGATGCGTTTTGCATGCAAACTACTTGACAAAGCTGTTTGTTGGTTCAGGTCCGTATCTAGCCTGTCGACACATGCTTTCCGTAAGTGCGTGAGGAATCCCTCCGAGTTCAGCAGCTTCACGCTTCGCCTGAGTCACCGACGACGAATTGAACTCATACTCAACGAGACATAATGAACTCCATGGAAGAAAGCATTCTCGCCAGCGGACAACCGTCAGAATGCCTCCAACATCTCGTGGTTGCCGCGGTTCATGAAGATGGCATTCCTGGCGAAGAAACGTGTTGAGGTCCCACGTCCGGTCTCCTCTAAGAAGCCGGCTCTGAATAGTGGCTAGATCATATACAGAGCTGATTCTCTCTGGAGCAGCGCAGGCTGAGCCAAGAGGCGGGTTCTGCATCTTCATGGCAAAGATCATGGTGATGACCTCCACAGACCAGGAGCCTCCGGATACTCGGTGTTGAGAAGACAAGGCTTGTCCCAGCCCCCCAAAAAAAAGCATGGTTTCAGCTAGTAACTAGGACAGGAACGCATTGGTTTTTTTGTGCAATTGATGCGCCTAGCGCGGTAGCTTCTCACGAATGTCGCAACGTCCGATGGACAGGCCTCGGTCAACGAAGTCCCCATTGAAGAGGAAGGGCCTGAGCACTTCAGTTTAAAGGTTTCGCGGGATGCCTTCGTGTTTGACTCGCAACACTTGTAGGACATGTTGGGGGCCTATTTCTGCCTTCGCAATTAAGAGGAAGAAGAATCCCTTTCCGAGTCCGGGCTTCTCGGTTCCTTCTGTGAAGGATGGCGACGTGTTGCGGGTATGCTTTTGCATCGTCTCAGTGAGGCCTCACTACACTACTCAACAGTGCATAAGTCATCGAGCGCAAATAAGCTGAGTGCAGCTTCAAGATGAGTATCAATGCGCAGTGTTCCAGGCAGGCGCCGCGAATCGTATTAGTGGAAATGACACGCAAGCAGCACCAGGCTCCCGAACGTATTGACCGAAGGCATGCCGGTCATGCCTAAAGCTGCGGAACTTGATGCAATCAGAAGTGCAAAAGACTGCCTGGGGAAGAACTGCAAGCAATCAACGATTAAGCGGATGCACGCGACACATGGTTACTCAGGTGCAACATACTGTACGGATGAAACAGATTTTCGGGTAAATGTGAAGGCCCAACAGCTTGCACTGACCATTCCGCCCCGACTGGGCAACCACCTGTCTAGCATAGCACAGATGACGAAGCAAGTCAGCCCAACCTCGACGGCAACAAATTACACACATGCATACACATATGCCATATGCATACACGTAAACATAGACAGATGCATGCCACGCAGCCCTTCACATGCACGCACTTAGACACGGCTCACAGACTCAGAACCACACACATACATACATACCTACATACCTACCTACCTACCTACCTACCTACCTACCTACCTACCTACATACCTACATACCTACATACCTACATACCTACCTACATACATACATACATACATACATACAGACAGACAGACATATGTTAATACATTCATACAATCATTCATTTATTCATTCATTCACTCGTTCGTGAATTCATTCATACCAACATAAACAAGTACATACATGCCACTACATACATACCAGTACATACATACTAGTTACTAGTACACTTGTACAAATAAGTACATACGTGCCAGTACATACATGCATGCATACATACATATCGCTACATACATGCCAAGCACATACATACAGACATACATACATGCATACATACGTACATACGTACATACATCCCCGACACACATCCCAGCCATCCTCAGTCCATCCATCCGTCCATCCTTCCATCCATCTATCCATCCATGGATGCGGGTACGCTTGCATGCATGCATGCATACGTACAGACGTCCATGACAGCTGTGCATGCAGACACATGAGATATGTCCTACATTCCTACAACAAACCAAACGAACATGTAACACAAAGCACAAACCGAAACATTTTCTTGCTACATGCCTGATGTCGGCGAACTTCCCAGGCCCCTGGCTCAGCATGTTCATGAAGTCGAAATACTGGCCGTGGATGTCACCGAACACCGTGAGCTTTTGGCCCGGATTCACCTTGCTAAGCGGAACTGTGCTGCAGTCCTGGTGAGAAGCAGGGAAATTTAGGATAAGTAAGCATGTACGCGATGACTACCAACGACAACAAGTCCAGGGAAGCAGCAACTAAGAGGAGACGAAAGAGCCTCACAGCTGTCGTGAAAGTGCAACCCTGAGTCCAGCACCTGGATTCGGCCCAGGGTCTGCTCGCTCTTTAGCTGCCGGATCACATCCAACACAAGCAGGTAAGCATCCTCCGGAGTGCCGGCAGAAACATGCGGTTGGGATTGGGATCTAAAGCCGGCTTTCTTATGCATTTATCCTTGCTGCATGTCGCGGGCGGCGTCGATCCGGAAGGACGTCTGAATACAGTGCGACGAAAACTTTAACTCGAGCTTGCCCAGTGTTGCCGTTGCTGCTGTTCTGCTGAGGCAGACTTGTATGTCTGCGACCTCACAGTGCGCAGCAACTGAGTAAGTTCTGGCTGCAAGCGGTAATTCGTCCATCTCAGCGCTGCGCAAAGTAAGTATGGACATGGATGTCACAGTGCAAAAAAAGAACGGTATTCAGCACATGCTCTACCTTGGCTTCTTCGGCAGTGAAGCTCCGTTGTCAGACATGCTCAATTTGTAGGGCTTTGTAGGGTGTATCAATATACGAGAAGCCCAGGCAGACAACCTGATGCGGGGGTCCTTCTTTGGAAGGAGCTGTCCCTGCTGCTGGCACTGCAGGAGCCTTCAACAGTTCGCTCTGACCACACTACTACTTTACCTACGCCCGAGCACCCAAGATTCTGCAGCACAAGCAGAGGATGCCTCTGGAGCCACGCATCGTTGACATCGCTTGCCTGGCACAAGAGCTCAGTCCTTCACATAATGACTGCGCAACCCCGTATATGTATCTGCTTTTTTCCGGACAAGACTTTCCAACATAATGATGTGAAGAATCGGGCTGCTCGATCACACATGGGACCCAATGTCAGTTGGTTTCAAGAAAACCCTTGTGGACCATCAATTGGGAGACTACAACCTCGAAGACGAAGACAGGGTGTGAGAATTCATTCGATTTCAGCAGCAATGGAGGGAGTAGATTAAGCTCCGGATGTTCACAGCGGCGATTAAAGGCCTGGGCCAGAAGAGACAGCAGATCTCATCAGGATCGGATAAGAACTCCCCCTGTGAGGTTCACATGTTCCGCGCATCATTGATTGGATACAAAACTGCGCACCTTCTGAGGAACTTAGTAGAGATTCTGAAAGTGGAGACTTGACACCTTGACTCCAGACTGCCGCCGTCTCCGATTCGCTGCGGCTTTCCTACGAAAGCTGCCTGTGCGTAGCGTGGGCCGCTGTAGCCGGGGGCCTTGGATGTGAAGGTCAGTCTTCTTGAACTGCACAATACTGCAACCTCGAACAGAATCTGATGTGGCTAAACTCAGGCCGGGCAATTGGGCCAGGAAGCAGGAACCGACTGGGAACCCCACCGGTTCGGGCATAGCCATGGCCCGCTGGCGTTCCTTCGCCAAGTCCTTTCGCTGCCAGGTTCGGCTTGATGGGTCTCTGGAGGAGCTTAGCACGGCTTCAGTGTCCCCGTTAAAGCTGTTTCGAGACTCCGAACAGCACAAGGACTTCAAAAACTTTGTGGTGGCATCAAAGGCTGAGGTGGAAAGCTCGGATGTCCTGTGAGAATTATGGACATGAATCGCACAGCTTGGCGCAAAAGAAGGCTTCGACAGAAACCTTCATGCCATTATCATTACCCCCTACGGTACGCTGCCAACCCCTGACATGAACCATGTCTGGTGCAGGAAGCTGGCAGTCCGCCTGCAGTTGGAGTGGAGGTGCATCGTAAGCGCTATACTGGGCTGGGTGCACTCGTTCTACCGACCCCACTTTGCTTGCAGCGCATCTATCCAAATGTATCCAAGTGTTCCCCGCAGTCAGGCACCCCCATGTAACCGCGCTTTTGCCCGCCAGGTCAGACTATCTGGGAGCGCTTCTTGAAGCGTTGCCGAAGGTGAGTGAGCTCCACCTGTGCAGAGACATGCACATAGCTGCTGCTTGGTTGAACTGCAACCACGTGCCACATATTCTGATATACAATGGAACAGCAACATGACCCGCCACCCATCCTGAGTTTCTTGATATATAACTTTACGGGGGCGATGGTCGATGGTATAACTGCGCCGTATGTGTATAAGTAAATATGCATATACATACATACATACATACATATATATATATGCATATATATATATGTATGTATGCATACATTTTTTCTTTTCATGTGTCCAGGTGTTAAGATAAACACGTGTACCTGAAAACGCCTCTTCACTTACCTACCTACCTACCTACCTACCTACCTGCCGGCCTGCCTACCTACCCACCCAACCACCCCCCGACCGACCTACCTACCTACCTACCTACGTACCTACCTACATACATACATACATACATATATACATATACACATATATTCATATATACATATATGCATATGTACATATATAAATATGTACACATATACATATGTATATATATATATACTTCTTTACACACACATATATATATATACATATATATATATATGTATTTATCTATTTATTTATCATATTTACATATAGACATATAGGCATATATACATATATACATATATACATATATACATATATACGTATGTACATATATACATATATACATATATATATATACACGCACACACACACACACATATATATATATATCACTGGCCCAACAGTATCATATCCCTACTTTATACGAGGTTCAGGGAAAAGTACGGTTGATG